>JAAGNO010008342.1:0-85203 GCA_033439905.1 Ceryle rudis
CGCGGTGTCGGGACGGCTCGGCCCCCTCAGCAGCGCTTCTCAGAGTCGTTCAATGTCTCGGTACTTCTTCCTCAGGATGGAGACCTGGTCTTTAAAGAGGACAGGGTCGAGCCTCATCTGAGAGTGGATCAGCGGCATATAGCCAAACCAGCTGGCGAAAGTGTTCATGCAGCTCTGCCGCTGGGCAAAGTGGTCGGGGTCGGCCCAGCGCGAGGCCCGGGACGTCTGTGTGGAGAGGACAGCAGAAATCAGATGTTGGCTGCAACATGACAGATCGACTAGAACAGGTAGGCGCTTTGGCCTGGCTGCTGCCGTGCTGCGGGGCAGTGCTGGAGCTTGGAGCATGAGTCCCTGAGGTGGCCAAAATCTGCTGGATGGGAGTTTCAAACCCAGGGAAGAACACCCTGCCCACAGCAGGAGCCAGCGATGATGAGCCACCTACCCCAGACCTTCCCAACAGCACTGAGGGCAGTGCAGTGTGGTGACCTGATTTTGACCATAAGGCAGCCCGACGTGGAGTGTGACACCTGCAAGCAGGTCTGCAAAGCCTGCCAGCACGCTACTTCATCCCTCACTCTTTTTTGTTTCTTTCAAACCCTCAAGCTATTTCAGAGATAGACCAAGTCATTAAAAAACACCAGGAGAGGCAAGAAAGACAAGAAAGCCACCGCTTTCCGGTAGAGGTGCACATCCAAGCGGAGGCCAGCCGCTGCCTGCAGCCTTCGGCCGTACGAACTGCCATAATTACAGTTCCTGAGGTCAGAAACACACTTTTGCAGTCCAGTTATACAGAAACTTATACACAAGTAATTTCGAACAGCTTGTAACTGAGCTCAGCAGAAGTCCTTACGTACTCAGTATTACTCATGTGTGTAGACGTTCTGCAGGGAAAAGCAGGGTGCCATCCTGGAATCCCACCAGTTGAAGCCAGTGCATAAGACAGTACCGTCCTAAGGACGGAGAAAATTAACTGAAATTCCACATTACATCATATTAAACTCTGACCTGAGTAAAAAGATCATGGCCTGTGCACGTATACGTGCAAAATACTGTGGCCTGATTTTCCAAAGTCCAGGGCAGCTGCAATTCTTATCAAAGTCCATTGAAATTCATCACCTCTGGAAAACCTAAGAGCTTTGAAGCAATTATTATTCTCTATCTGTACCTAAACTACATCTATAAACATAATAAAACTGTTATTTAAGATAAAGTATGAATGCTGAGAACATAAGGGTTTTCTTTTTTTTTGTGCCATTTTTCATCCATTTCTCTACAGCACTTTTGTTTCCACTACACTTTAAAAACAAATACAAATTCATACACTCAAAGTATGTTCATTAAAACATAAAGAAACTGGTAAAGTCAGGGACTTGCCAAATGAATGTGGTATCAGCCTTGATCTTTGTGCAAGGCCTGTCCAGTTTAGCTCAATTGGTAGGTTATAATGTGCACTGATTACAGACTTGTGATTATACTGAGCCACTAAAGAACAAAAAAAAGCTTTTTGCTAGAGGATGATAGCATTCTGGCCATTAACAGTGAATTTCCATATGACTATTAATCTCTGTCACAACATTGAGGTTATGTTAATTTTCTATTTGTCTTTCAAGGAATTATGAACATGGTCCATTACATTTCCCAAAGCCACAGGAACAACTTGTCTTTAGGAGAGACTTATAGTTCATGGCTGGCTCAAGTCACCTGCGCTGTAAGAAGAAAAATGAATGTTCAGACTTTGCCAAACAGCCAAAGCATGGCCCTGTGGAGAGGTAAAGCTCAAACTGGAAGCAATACGTACTTCTTGGATGGCACCCTCTTGTTCACAGAAGGTGTCCTGTGTACCCAGATGAGTCAGAATTGATGAATTACTACCTATATCTCAGATGAAAGCACAGTGGCATACAGATAAGGGAGTCTACAAACTGGCATGGCCACTCCCCAGCCAAAGATCCAAGCAATGCTAATAGAAAAAAATATGAGGAGGAAATGGAGGGCCCCTTCTTTCTCCTGTCCCCTAGTAAACCTGGTACTCTTTGTACTGCGTATTACAGATACCATGGCAGCACAGATGGGACATTGTTTAGGACCTGCAGGTCTTGCAGGACTTGCTATTCCTCCCATTGGTTGCTCACACAGAGCAGGAGGAAAAGTGCCCCCAGGTTACCACGTATCCCTGTTACTAGAAGGTATATCCATTCCTGCAATGACAGAGAGCTTGTACAGTAGCTGGAAGAGCCTCTACACCAAGCATTTCATGGCTGCTAGTGAGTGATGGTGTCACCATGTGACAAAATGTTCCTTGTGGGGAAAAAAACGCTTGACTATCACAAATTACCTCTGTTGTGACTGTCTGATGTCAGTGCTTGAATCACACTATACACTTTAAAAAAGCACAGGGATGGTCTGGTACATTATATTCATTAATATCAACTAAAATTGTAAACTTTTCTGGAATTTACTTCTGCTTCTAGCACTCCAAGACTAGGTCTTAGGTCTAAAATATTTAATTAGAAAACTGGAGTTTAACTGAAATTTGGTCACCACAATTATCAATTCCATGAGTTTGGGATCACCATGAATAACACTGGGAGAAAACAATGAAGAGATGCTGTCATCTACAGTAAATGTTTGTCATTTTTCCTTTTGAATTTTCCTTCATAACAATAGGTATATCTAAAGTCTATTCACAGCTCCAATAAACTAAAAACTGAAAAAAAAAAAATGTATCAGTCTGTAAGCATAACCTAGAATTCAAACCGTTACATTATCAACACATGCCAACTGCTAGAACATGCTGTGGATACATACCTGTCCCATCATGGTCTCTTTATACTGTTTTTTCTGTGTTACTTTGATTGGAGGCAATTTTGTCACGGCTGACACCAAAAAATTCATTAGAATGTCCTCACAATTGGCCAGTTGGTCCACCATACTCTTTAGGCTGGCAGGCAGGTAATGAGTGTACAGGTAGTGATAATATCTGAAAACCAACAGCAGCGTTATTCATACAAGTCACTGGGCTTTTAAGGATTACAAACTCCAGAAAATGTTTGTCTTAGTTGAGACACGAGTTTTGTACTCAACTCTGGATATACCACTTCCTTTCTTTTCACTTGCCCTTCAACAAGAAGGGAAAACCAATCAGTATCTCACCAGGATAGTAAATAGTGCTAATGGAGAAACAAACGTTGAAAGAAACAACGCAGACCTAAGTATCAAGACAATGAAGAATTAGGAAAGCAAGCATAATTGGCATAATGTGATAAGACAAACTGGCCTATTACTGTCCTTACTGTTGAAATTGCTCTCCTGTGGGCCTGTATCATCTCCTATGGCCTGTGTTCTCCTTTGTGGGGATGTGGATTAGATACTCCAGAATTGGCTGACCTTCTCCTAAAATCTAGAGAGGTCTTTGGTCTGCTGAAGTCCTAAGAACAGGGGTTTTCTCCAACATGCTGATCTGTGCCGTGTCCACTGTACTACATTTCTAGAGTAGCCAGAAGACTTTGCAGTCTGCAGCTGTCAGCCAACACATACCCAGAGCTGGTCTGGAAGTAACCTCCTTTCTGCTATGCTACAGGCCATTCAGCCGAGCAGCTTAATGAATTTGGGAACTCTTTGAAGTGTGTAATTCCTGATGTTAAAAAGAGCAGTCCGACTGCCTCAAAATACAAGTGACTTCAAAGAGACTCAACAAGCACAATAATGATTACCAGATCCCCAGAGCTAAACCAAGAACTTAAATTATTACCCCATAAAAAGTAGACCCATTTATTATCTTCCTATTTCTTCCCCTCCCCGGAAGAATGTTCTTCACACACACACAGAAACACACAGACACACACACCACCCTTTACTATTTGGTTTCATACAGAAGGAGAACAGCAGATGCTGGGGGTTCTTACTTGTGGTAAATAGCAGCTCCTGTCAATACCATGGAATAGTCATTAGTCCATTTGGAGGTATACCCCCATCTCTCCTTTGTGTTGTCCCAGAAGTGACTGCGAGCAGGGTACCCTACAATCCTCTCTGGAAAACTCTGCCAAACTGTAAAGGCAAAATCCACCTGCGGACAAAGGCACAGGGCAAGTGAATACCGAAATTGTTTCAACAAATGTCAACAAAACAAAATAATACCTCGCCACTAATTTGTAATTCAAAATCTTGGAAGTGTTGCAAAACATTAATTCTGTGTATTCATCAGTAAATTAAACTGACTGCTTGACATTTTGCCCTATAATTATGCACATTTTAATGGTTCCTGTTAAAGGGAGTCTAGAGCATCACAGCATTACATTAACATTTTCAAGCTTGCCCTTTACGTATCAAACCTTTTCAAGTTACAGGAAGAAGGGGTGTAGGTGCATGTATTTATACTCAGATGCAATATAGAGTGGTAATAGCTATGTGGTAAATGGAACCTTTTACCTTCTGCACATATTTGTGCACCTCAGCTACCATTTCTATACTGTTAACACAAAGCTTGGAAAAAGCTTGGAAAATCAGGAGTGAAACACCTGAAGTTATAAGGGTGGCTCAGTGAGATTAAAACTGGCTGTGAGTGTGGAGTCCTTTTATATTTTCTATCCATTATGAGCCTCTGAGCACCATGCAGGTCAAACTTTCAAGACTGTTTAACATAAGTAGTTTGAATATAGCTTAATAAAGAGAAAGATAATATTCCTATGTAGTGAAATGGCTGTAGGAGCCTACACTTTAAGAAAAATGCTTGATACTTTATGAGCCACAAGAAGATGTCAAATGCTACCAAATGTTTTGTTTTGTGGTTTTGTTGTTGTTGTTGTTTTGCTGTAACTATTTTAATAGCTCAAATCTCTGAGAATTGAAAAGGTGACAGGACAGTAGTTTGCAGAAGGCTCATCAGCACTAGATATGAAGAGTTTGGTAAAAATACATATGGAAAGATCTTTATCACTGTGAAGTTGGTTGTCAGTCTCTCCACTTCAGCCTAGATTTTGGAGCTCAAGCTGGACCAGTTTTAAAAAGAGTGAAAGATAATTATAATTGTCCCAGTCAGATCTAAGAAGACGAGGGCTTTGTTTCTGCACTGAACACCAAGTTCTCTCCAGTAGCAGAGGGACCTAAAGCTTTGCTCAAAAATGCTTGAAAAACCTTTCAAGAACCCAGCCAAAGTCAAGGGTGTAGAGGTTAGATGAAGAATAGCTGCTTTGAGAACAGCCACATTTTATGTGATTACTGTCAGACTTCTCGCATTTACCAGTGTTTTTATGAAACAGAAGAGTCGCACATGTACTGGAACACAAAGTTAGGGACTGGTTATTTTCTTTCAAGTTGTTTCAAGGAATCTGAGGCCAACTAGAAAGACAATGTGCGCAAACCAGTTACCGTTGTGATAGTTCTGATCTCATCCAAATCAATACCACATGAAAGAACTAGAAGTTTTTCTTTTCCCTGTAAAGGCCTTTCCCATAAAACATGTCATCTGTTTTCTTTAGAGAAGTCTGAGAATCTCAAACTTAAATAAATAATAAAGCAGCTACAGTCAGTGCACTCACTTGTGCTTTCAAGTATTTGCCCTTGTAGGAGGGAGACGCACTAAAGCAACCACCCTAAGAGAAAACTCGCTTTATTAAAAAAAAACAACAGTCCTCATCCTATATATTGTAGAGCAGGATCTCAGCTGATCAGCCGGAAAAGCCAACTGGGCTGCCAGTCTCTTGAATCCTCATATCCCGTCTGACCTGTGCTGATTCCTAATTACTTCCCACACAAACATCACTCTGCGCATGGGAAACATCTCCTCTCACAAGAGCAATTATGCACCTTTCTGATGTGAATGAAAAACCTTTACTATGCTGGAGCCGCAGAGAGTGGAGGATGTGCCTGGTGACTGCGCCGCTCAACAGGAAGGTGATCATGTTTGATCACATTTCTAAATTGCCTTTTCTGGGCCCTGAAGCTTTGCCACCATGACCACCTGTGAGCAGCTAGTTTCAAGGGAAGTTTCACACCACATGTTCCATGTCAGTGTTTCAACACACTGTTTCTGTGTGTCAGCCGTACAACAGGGGAAGTGAAGCAATAAAAGGCCCCAGTTCTTCCCAGAGAGCCACCAAGGAGAGCTGCTGACTCTGGCACCCCGGCAGAGACACGCCGAAGCTGCAAGGTGGGTGCTATCAAGAGCTGGCCAGCTGGCGTTCCTTCCACACACAGAGGCCACGGGGCTCGTAGAGCCAACACTCACCCTGCAAACATGAAATACTGGCTGCAAGATGCTCACAGGAGGGAAGAAGCCACAAAGAAATGCGTAAGTTGTCTGCACAACAACAAATACTTGCATTTTAAAATGTTTAGGTTAAAATACAGTCAAGTCAAATGAGAAATACTATTTCATATGTGTTCCAGAAGCCTGAATGACTCCAAAGTTTGGATGACTAAATACCAGTCAAAAAAACCCAAACACCCAAATCCTCATGGAATCCACAGGCTGGATTGCTGTAAATACCACCTGAGTGCAATGAAGTCCCTGAAAGGTCTTACCATGCCCCCTACGGCAGCTGTGACAGGATCCTTCATCCTGAGCAACAACCCACTTAGGACCTCAAGGCCTAGGATAAACGCCTTTTATTGGTTTTGGGGCTTTTTGGCTGCACAGGGCTTTGCACACAAGTGCTTTGGCAGCAACCATATTCTTCCTCATCTGGCAAAAATTACCAGGTTTGATGCCAACTACTTCTTCCATCTGTGCAGCAGAAGAGGGCTACCACGTCTCTGGCAGAAGCAGTATAACCACAGCACAACAAACAAATCTGTACTGGGAAGAAGAGTGGTTGCAATCTCATCCATTCTGAGCAAATTCAGTGACATTTCAGGGTATACAGGAGTGACTGGTGACCATTGTCAGGTATTTCTTCATTGACATACAAGCAGTGGTAGCAACAGTGAAAGATCCCCATCACTGACAAGAAAAGCATTTTCATAAAGGTGATGTGAGGAGAGGGGAATGGCCATGAACACAGGTTAAAAAAAAGTAGGGAAAACAAAAGAAAATCGAGTTTTTCAAGCTATTCCCTGGCCATCATTAATAATGTATTTCCCAAATATTGCACTCTATATAAACTGTCATCAGTTTCCCCTGTGGTTCTCAGGAAGAGGTTCCAGAAATCAATACTCATCCCAGTTGTAAAAATTGGTTTTCTACAGTATTTTTCTTTTCTTAGCACTATCTTGCTCTTGGCACAAACACTTCAACACCTAAACTAGCAGAGATCTCCAATTTTATGGGGCGGCAGAATGGCGAGAGAGCGTTCCTCAGTGAAATCCTGCATTAGGGGGGCAATCCTGTCTTTTGGAGCGACAGCCAGTCCCCTGCTGCTGACACCCCTTCCTTACCCACCTACACCCTATCGATAATGTGGGGGGTGAAAAATCTACCCCAATCAGAAAAGTGAGAACAGAGTATTAAAGCTGACTGCTCTTGGCTGCCTACACCCGCCTGCAGCTATGTGACTAAAATAATAAAGAATGGAAGAACCATATGCTAATGATGAGCCAATTAAGAGGGTGGAAAGCTCCTCTGATGGCAGGCAGTGGCAGTGTTGCTGAAACAAGAGCAACACGTTGAATGTGAGGAAGAAATCTTATAACATTTGCTCACTGGCAAAGCAGAAGAGCCTACTGGATGTGCTCAGGCTGAGCTGAGTCAAGCAGAGTCCCAAGACAACAGAGCCCCTTACCTCAGTGGTTGAAAGCACGGTGTCCTCATCCAGGCTTAGCACTGCATCTGTCACTATGTTGTCATAGGGTAGAAAGCGACTGCTCATAACCTGTGGATATACAAGACAGGAAGAGGAAGGAAAAAAAAAATCACTTGCAGGACTCATTTCCAAGGGAAATACTCCATTTTATTCCTCACTCTTACTTCCTCTTGACCGAGGCACGTTGCATATCTCTGTTTGATAGAAAGGACCCTTCAGCTCAAGAGTGAAAGAATGTCGTTTTCACCCTAGCAGTCAGCCTACATCTTCTACCTAAGGAGTGATTTCTGGACAGACCTCCCTCTTCAGAGCAGGCTGCTTTCCTTTTGTGACAAAATGCAGGGGTTCGTACTGAGAATCAGATATATGTACAGCTTCTTTATGGAAGACATTTTCCCTGGTAGCTAGCACTGTTCCTCGGCTCTCCTATGGGGTGTGAGGATCCAAGATAATGAATACTGAGAAGGACTTTGCAGCATTCATAAGGTTACGCAGCTGGGAAGCCAAGCACTCCAGGCTGTGTGTGAAGGACATTATGCTACCAGGGTGCTTCCCCTGTAAAGTGGTAAGACTCCATCTCTGTGCATTGCTGTTGTATCCACAGCGAGCTGCTGCCAAATGGTGCAACATTCTCCATCAGAAAATGAGAATATGCTAAAGAACTTGTACATCAGTTGAGCTTCCCCTGCATCAAGGATTACATTGGTATTGTAGCATTTTAAAAAGTCGCATTCTTAAGTGACATAACTAAATATAAAATCTACATGCAGAACAAGCTTTTAAAAACTATGGCAGGACAGTTCTCAAAGCAACAGGAAATAGATGGGAAAGCGGGATCAAAAAGATAACAGCAAGAAATGAGAATCCATATGGTTTCTTTAGCGGACCAATTAGCACCTTTTGAGAACTGATGAATAGGATGCAACACTGTTTTTTTCCTTCATTTGCTAGGAAAAATTGCCTGGCTAGTTAATAGACTTCTTTTCCAATTTATTATGCTGAGAAAACCCTACAAAAATCAGGCCCAGTAAGAAGAAAACACTGCACGGAAACAGGGACATGGAGAAGTTTTACATAGCCCTCGTAATGGACATGGTCAGTTCTACATCACCCACAACCTGTCTGGAAGCAGGTCTTTGGAATCTGTGCCTCAATTTGGAGAACATTCTGTCTCCATAATGAGGATGTTCATGGTGTCAGTCTGGAGAGCATCCCTTCATCACTACGACGGCCTTGATTGGGGAGGCAGTGCTGTGAGGAAGAGGTGATCTGGCAGAGGTGATCTGGCAGAGGTTGGTTGATGGTTTTGCCTTGCTTATGCTAAGGTAAAGCAGAGCAAGTGGTTGGCAGGAGACCCACATTCTAACCCTCACATGCTCTTTTACAGACTGTGTAAAATTGTCAAATAGTACAGCAGTCAGGACTACCCACGTATTTGTTTTTGTAGCTAAAGCTCCCTTTTGAAAAATGGGTGTGAGAATGTATCTTGATTACCCGAGGAAGAGTGAAGGTTAGGTAAAGGCAGACCTCTGTGATCACCTGCACAGAGTAACTGTGCCTGACAGTATGCTTGAGCCAAGTCTGAAGATGAAAAGCAGTTCCTTTTTGTAACTTTCGAATTGCACTGCTTGGGGTTTGCAAGATCTGTCCGGACAAACAGCTTTTCTGTGCAAGAAGCCATTTGGCATATGTTGGGATATTAGAGGGAAGAGACTGTCCACTATAAACACACCTTTGTGTACTCGGGAGACTCATTTGTAATCTAAACATTGCCTGGGGCCAATTTCTACAAACACTGTAGAACTGGTCAGAGATTTTCTCCTGAATCTCACCTCTGCAATTTTTCCAAAAGGAAAGAAAAAAAACCCACGACGTTCAAAAGACTCAGAAATCACTACAGCCTTTCTTGGCCCCACGGCAACTCTCCTGATACTGTTTACATGGCTAGCTAAGGCCAGTGCCATCAGCTGCCAACCTCGCAGGGCTTCACTTTCCATTTGTTAAGGAGACTGGAGGAAAAGACCAAAGACAGGACTATAAATTCAAAACTGGATTGTACAGCCAAAGCAACTAAAAGTTTTCTTTACAAATGCAGAGCTCAAGAGACAGCTGACAGACTGCAGAGGGGGCCAGCCCAAATCTGTCTCAGTCACAGTCTAGAATCAAGAAGTCTTGCTTCTCACAGACCTGCATGTGGAAAGCAATCATCCACTTCAGTGTGGATTTATAAAACACCTCTTTTCTCATCTGGGTGGTGTCTGTTTCAACTTTGTGGAAGTGCAAACAAACGAATGTGTTGCACAGCAAGAGACAACACAGTAGTTTTGTTCCTACACAAGTGTTCCTTGTACCTACAAGGCCATGAGAGAAAATACTTTTCAAAGGCAAGTTAACACCATTCGTTCTTATCTCCTCCTCTACTTTTCAGTCCACATCTGACTGCTCAGACTCAGTGAATCCAGCTACATCACTACTTTCATGCACCTGCAGAGAGACAGAAATCTCCAAAGATGGGGTCAGCACTACCTACTCCTGGGGCCACATTTCAAAAGTGGGTCCACCTGTGCGTCTCAGATTCATGGCATTAATTGCCATTCTGATTGTTTCGGAGAGCACGGGCCTCATGCATGAAACACGAATCTGTGACCAAGCTGGTACAAAAGGTCAAGGAACAGAAAGGAGCTGTCACACCGTTGGGAACTACAAAGCTTTCACTATAGCAGCTGGAAAAGTAAATTCTGGTCCCCCTGGAGAAGATATGCAATCTTTTACTATGCTTCTCTCCACCTACCTTGCTCTCTCCTTCGATGACTATGACAGGCACAGAAGTGGCAGGCCAGCGGTGTTTGGCTGGGAGGGGTTTATCACAATTCCATAAAACTATAATCTGAAAGAGAATATTGGACCATGATCAGAGACCTTTATGCTAATGCTGTCCTAAGGACTCAGATCTCCAGAAAGAAATGTTAAATTCAAGTTAGGAATTTCAAAATCGACAATAATGATACAAATCTACATAAAAATAACACTTTCTACAGTAATTTCACCCATCCTGACGATTTACAATATAAGTCCTCTCCAGCAAATATAGGCTGGACAGGAACTCAGGAAGTCTCTGTCTTGGCCAGGTCATACAGATGTTACTGATTTACTCTGGCCCTCATTAAAGGCTAAACCACTTGTGACACTCCACTGCAAGAGGGTGCTCTGACTGAACTGCCCAGGGTTTCTTTTAGAGCAGCCTGCTGAACCACAGAAGGAGGAAGGAAGATCACCTAGGGACTATGAGGCACAGACATCCTTTTGCAGTTTGCAGCACACACAGTCCTGATCTTTAAAGTGCAGTCATTATTTTACCGGCCTCATGAAACAAAGGGATTTAATTACTGTCTCTATTCCACTCCCACTATATTCAGAATTTCTGCTACCTATGCATGCAGGTCACAGACCGTAGAAATCTCAGAGAAAAGAAACATCAGAATTTAAACAGGGGGTGGAAACAGGACTGAGAAGATCTGAAGTCAGTAGGGTCTTCACTCCTGGGAGAGTAGTTTTGTCTCCAACTGTGACTGACAGTCAAACAGCGCTGCTTACCTGTGCACAGTACTGGGACTTGGCTACAGCAACCAGGAGTTTCAGCACAGGCTGAGATTGGGAAACCAGGGGAGTTACTGCGTGGATAACGGCAGTGAACGTGGAAAGAGGCTTCAGACCTGAAGTGAAGAGATATGTGTTCAGTAACGACAAAATTGTCCTTGTTGGTACACATTAAAGGACTCTGGAGATTGCAAACCTTGTCATGTATACTTAGGCCACCTCCTTTTCTCTCGGATACTAGGATACCAGATGCTCCAGAGGAGATCACATTTCCCTATAACTCCCACACCCTCTGAAATCCCTGACTCCAACACAAATTACTGCCTTTTCTTACTTACTATTTCCACAGACGTCCTGCAATCTCTTTCCTTCATCCGATTTGTCACACAGATAATATTGACATCTAGTTTGTTCAATCAAATGTCTTTCTTGACATGGGCTCTGTTTTGCAGCCTAGCTCTGGATACTTGCTGTTTTCTACAGATTATCTCCACAACTTCCAGAAGCTTGTTCAGTTTCCTCAGTTCCATTACAGCCTCTGTCAGATTTTCTGGGTCGATCCCCATCCACATGCATCTTCAATTACCTCCTGAGCTGATAATTCTGCTCGCATTCTTGCCTTCCATTCTGATATTTTTGTCTTGCTATGATTTCCTTTTCTGCCTGAAATAACAGATCCTACTGGCATCTACCCTTCATTGCTGCTTTCAATCTCATCTAAATTCATCTGTGTGGGGTCATAGTCATTTTTCATCAAAATTCCCACAGAAACTTTCTTCTCCATTTTTAACATGGTAACTGTGAATTTTTAGCAGGTGAGCAGTACAGATCCACACAAGTGGGATGGCACAGGCTGAGCCAAACGTAGCAGCAGTCTGGTAAGCAGGATCACTCAGCCTGCAGGCACACTCCCCTGCAGAAGTCATCATTTAAACTCTGCTTCGGGAAGAAGTGACAAACCTAAGTCCTATTCATTGATTCTAGTGGGTTCCATATGAAGACATAGTGTGGAGAATAAATCCATACCAACTATGCACTCCAATAACAAGTGTCATGGGTAAATTACCACTTTTCCAATTTGCCAAGCACAAATAAACAAAGAAAGCAAAAAGCTATTCCTCTTATGTCCCCTCAGGCCATGAATGGGTCAGCAACTCAGGCATTAATTACTGGCAACTGAAAGTATGAAGGCACATAAAGGTTTTTTTAAACAATCTTTGCAAGTGGGAAGCACACGACGCATGTTGGTGAGTCAGAGACGTTTCAGTCTACAGGGGGCAGGGACAGGATAAATGAAAGGCATCATTAACTAGAAATGAGTGGTAAGTCACTTGGTACACACTACTAAAAGACCGAATTCCAAATTTTAGCTAGAATTCCCAAATACCACCAGATTATAGCAAAGATTCACTCACCGAGATTAGCATAGTAGTAAGGAAAATCTCCCAGATATGAGGAATACTGTGGCAGTACAAATAACCCTCCAGGATGTTTGTTCCATATTAAGCTGTTACGTGATATGTGCTTAAATATTCTGTCCTGAATAATCTGAAAAACAAGAACGGCAATGATTTTTAAATGGACTGTAATAGTCACTGGAAGAAGCTTCAGGGAGTCCAGCTGACTGGAATCATCACCCATTTTGCAAAAAGCTAAGGCACACAAATTCCTAGACATTCCTCATTAATCTCTCTTAAAACGACACAGAACCTGCACACTTTGACACCACTTCCGTGGCTCGGGCTTTGTGCAATAGGTTTCAAAGCACCTCATTAGCCTCTCTGGACATGGGGACCTTGCAATTCACTGTATTTTGTATTTCAAGTAAAATATTTCATCTATTAGAGTATCTCAGCAGTTGTAAGCCCGATTAGTTCATTGTCAGTTTTACGATCCAGAACTCACAGAAGATAATTATTTGAGGATGGCATTAGAAAGCTAGGTATTATTTTGAGATAATTAGAGCATTCAAAACAACAAAGACTTTCAGCAAATCAGGCTGCACTAATTATTCATTTTTGCTTAATTATAAAGGGATATTAGCATTCAGATACATCACTGATTCCATGTCTCAGCTCTGTAACAGTTCCTTGTTGGATGAAACAGAAAAAGATCTTCTGCCAACTACTGTCAGTCTGTGTAGAGGGCAACAAACACAGATTGCTAGAATTTTAAGGTCAGAACAGATTGCTAGGTCATCTACTTTATCATTTAGAATACCACAAGCCACAAAAAAAGATAACAAGGCTGTTCAATTAATAAGTATTTATAAAACTAATTACAGCTACTTCACATCAGATGCCTGTATGCAAGAACTATAGCGGCTCTTACACCAACAGGAGCTTTTTCAAACTTGCTGGCAAGGCGTAACAAGTTGCAGTGGTGAGAAGCCATAACTGGGCAAAACAAGATGCAGCTCTCTAAGTGCAATCTGCTGTTGGGTCACACGTTCTTGCAGATCTGCCTTCCCTCAGAGCATCAGGGGGAACCTGCCAGGTCTTGAGATGGGACATTGCAAAGGGCCAGGGGGTGGTGAAGAAAGAATTTTCCTCTAAGCTGGCTGAGCAGGATTGCCTTGTCTTCTTCTGCAGCTCATCTTCTGCTGCCTCCTAAGGAGATTTCATATAACTGGCAGTTTACGCATTGCACAGGGCTCAAGTGCCAAGAAGACACTGGTTCTCTTGACCTAACGTCTCTGGCATATCTGGGTGAAACTCTATGGCTCTGAAGTTGGAATAAATCTGATCCCTCATCATTCATTCTGGCCTTAAAATCTCTGGAACTAAAGAAGGCATACACCCACAGCATAGGAAAACAAAAAGCAAGCAAGAAGACCCAGCACAAGCTGAACAAAAGCAGCTGTTGGAATCTAAACAAGGTAAAATCTCTGTAAGCAGCCGAGTTCAGGGACACTTGGTCAATACAGAACATGAGTAAGTGCTGCCACAAGCGATGTTTTGTTGGAATTTTTGATCGCCATGACAAAAAAACATTAAAACACCAGTTACACTGTGCTAGACAATGCACTGCTGGTGGCAATATACTTACTGCTAAACTGGGGCAAACGTTAGGTGTTTGCATGCTTGCCTGAATTTTGCCTACAGCAAATTACCATGGCTAATACGCAGTAATTCGCTCACATGAGTAAGTTAATTTAATTTCTTTTTTTTTTTTTGTCTCGGAATAACAGACCTAGGACTGTATTTCCATGACTGACAAGAGTGTATCCGTTTGGAAAGTTAGGTGTATCAGTGATCAGACCTCCTGCGTGGCAGTGAGGAGAGGAAAACAAGACGATGGATGACTGCTGTTTCTCCATCTGCAAGCTATGCCACTAAACAAAGACAGAACGTAGAAAGTACATATTTGAGTGTTTACCACAAAACCTAAATATTACAGCTCCTTCCTCCTGCTTTCTGAGAACTGGGGTATAATCAGATAAGGAGAAGTCTGTGAATTTACATGGTCAGGAGGCTTCCACAGACGGTGGAGTTTTCCACCACGCTGGTAGCCAACAAGGCTGGAGGGGGAACACATGGCTCACATTCAACACTACCTCAGCACACCCAGAGCGAGCACAGCTCTCACACAGAGCTGGCCCCTGGTGCCACACAGCACATGCAGCCTTCGGTGCATGTCAGGCACACAAAGCTCACCAGCATCCCCCGCCAGGCTGGGGAGCTCAACTTGGTGATTTATCCCAGTTATCAAACAGAAGATAATTTATCACAGTCCTGGTCTACATAAGAAACATAGCTGGCTGTCATGAGAGAGGAGAAAAGATAACTTGGCAGAAAGAGAAGTATAAAAAAAGGTAACATGGAGGACCAATCAATTAAAATGCAGAATGTATAGTACTGCACATACTGCAGAGACAGACAGCAGCTACATGGTCTCTCCAATGATGAGGCATGACAGGAAGTTTAATAAGAGAAAGAAGGGGTTAGGATCTCTGGTGAGATCTTCCTTTTCTTTTTGGAATTCATTAATAGTCCAGTATTTTTGTCTCCCTCATCCTCCTACTTCAAAAAGTTCACATACTGCCTTAATCATTGCTGCTTCTCAACATGCCCCGGCCAAGCATCAAACATTTCTTGTCTGTACTTTGAGCTGTCCCTCCCCACTTCTCTTGCTGAGCAGAGGACTGAGCATGACACACAGGGATTTAGGGATGTTTTGGATTTGTTTTCAGAGAAGACTAAGCTGAAAAAGTGCAGATACATGGGAGGATGAATCTGGATGGTGTTTGCAGCAGTCCACTGCTGTGCTGCCAGCAGTTCCACTCACCAGCCTGCAGCAGACACTCGTGAACATTGTTTCCTGACCCACACCACGTCCATGGCACTGGGCAGTTCCGCTATGCCTGCAATATGGGGTTGTTGGCCAAATAATTAAAAATTCTTATTTTGGGCTGTAAGTTGTTTAGGTTAGGCCACCAAATGCTGTGAAAAGATCAAGAACCTTAAAATGGGACTTAATGTTTTCAAATGTCCAGGATAAAGCGCAGAGGAGAGCAGTGATGTCCTTGCAGACATGTGAGATAGTGAAAAGTTCTGTACCAATATCCTGATATGTGGATATGTATTGGCACTGCAGTTAGCAGGCAAGTGATTATTTTGTTATCTAGCATCATCAGAGCACCCTGACACAACAGTGTTGCAATAGAAGATGGATAGCATCCACCAAATAAAAAAAAAATCCTGCTAGGAATTTGCTTTCAGGCATCAGATTTTAAGAAGAGGATATACTGCTTGCAGATTCTGGACACCAAAAATCACTCTTAACTGTTTTATTTCTTTCCTAAGGAAAGTTAACTCAGGACTTTACTTAGACAAGTTGAAAAGTGAAATGAGTATCTGTTCCTCAGAACAGAATCCCTCTTAGCTGTCTAAAAAATTTCTGAGAGTCCTGAATTAAAAAATAACCAAAAAACCCCTCAAACCAAAACCACCCTCACAAATAAATGAAAAATCCCAGAACATAATTTCAACACCAGGCATACATTACTCGGTTTCATTAAATTAGACCTTCCAGGAAGATTTTTGTTTTCTTTAGTTTAAAAACTTAAGTTTTTCTCCTCCAAGCAGAAACTCCAGCTTGCTGGTTGCCCAGCTGCTTCAGCTTTATTATGGGTTTTGCTGTCCCCAGGGCACCTGCGGCCACATGGGCCAACATGCCCTAGGGCAGAGCCAAAGACACACCCGTGAGCACTGGAGCTGGATGCAGTGGACACCAAGGCTGTGGGGACTGCAGGCTACATCCCCTCGAGGCCAGCCCCAGCACAGGCAGGAGAGGGCAGTGAGGAGAGCTGTGAGCCCCTCTCCTTTTAGCAATCCCTACCAGTAACAGGTGCACGCAGGGAAGGGGCAGATGATACATGAGGCATCCTGATTGTCCCTAGGAGTACTTTGGGAAGGGTAAATTAGACTGTAAGCTTTGTGAGTCTGATCCTGATGTGGGCTGTGATAATTATCACTACCTCATCAGTGCTTATGGGGAGTTGGAGGATACAGAGCAGTTCCCAACAGGCAGCACAGATGAAGACATGCTCTTCTGAGGGTAAGGAAAGCATTGCGAGGATAGCTATGCCAGGGGCTCTGAAAATGTTCCCTGGCTGGTTTTCTTCACTGGCAGAGAAAAACCTAAGGGACTGTCTTGCATCAGCTGGAGGTAGATCAGCCATGGGCAACCTGTACTGCAGGCAGCAGCATTCATTTGCAGTTTTCAGGGGAAAGTAGGCTCAGCAGGAAATGTGGAGCTTTACAACTGTGCACAAAGACAGATGCAATTGCAGAAGCATTAGCATAAAACGAATGCATTTGCACCTACAAAGTGAGGCACTTTCAGTGGTAAAAGTGCGTCAAAAATTTATGTGCGAAACTGCAAAACAATTAGAAGAGAAACCTGCTTTTGAAATTGTAGCCTGGGCCCTACTTCTAAAGAGCCTTTCATCTCTCCTCTGTCTCTGAATTCAGAAAGGGTTCTCTCCACATTTGAGATCATCTGTCTCCCTCTTTAATAGCAGTCTAATTATGATTATTTATTAATATTTTATAAGGATGATCAGGCCTTTCCCTTACTCTGTGTGTGAAGATAAGACACAGTGATGTACAAGCCCACGTTTTTTCCTTAAGCCAGAACAATAGCATCAAGGCATCAAAATGTTAAGGAATGGTCAAGGAGGAGCTCTACAGTAAGATTTTTTCCAAAATAAATTCCAGGAAAGTTTTTTAAAGAAACACATTCACTACCATTGCCAAGGATAGTGATTCATAAGCCATAAAGCCTTGCAAAGGCAAGATCACACATGACACCTTTCCCATGTGTTGTGTAGCTCCCATTTTTCACTGTGTCAGTTTTCTAATGTGGATTCTGATAATGAAGAGGGGAGAAAACTTATCATGATGCTGAGCTTTTTTCTTAGTGACCAATTGCATGTCGTGAAAACCAAGGTTCAACACTGGCTGAGGTCAGAAGCAGCTGGACAGGTAGGGAAACCTTGCTGGTCAGCAAGGTCCTGGACGATTTTTACTCACCTCTAGTGTAGTCAATACAATCTTCTCAACTGAAGAAAAATAAGCCTCCCACAAGAACTGTGTCTGCTGTCTAAGTGCTAGGATTTTATCCTGATGGATAGACCTGATTGTAGAAGGAATCTGCAATACAAGATGTAATATAGTCAGAAGCCTCAGAAAACAACACAATCTCATCAAATTAATATGCTGCTGACAAGTCGTCTCCTCTATTAGCAAGCTGCACAGCTTCAGCGCTCCTGTCCGACAGAGATGCATGTGTCAACAGTTAAAGCCTTGATGTAAAATGAATGAGACACAAACCTTTATAACCTTTGCTACTGAATATATGACTTTTTTTTTTAATTTGCTTTCATTTAGTTTCTTGTTGTTTTATGGTAACAAAAGCTTCCTCTCCCCAGAGCGCTGTGGCATGGCACAGTAAGGAGCTCCTCCATACATCCCTCATGCACTATGCTTTTTGAAGAGTAGTATTTTAACAAACAAGTACCTGCAGCTCTTGAGACTCCATCAATAAACCCCACTCTCAAAGCATATTAAAGGGTTCTGGAATTGCATTGACTGCAGCATGGCAACACTAAGTGCCCTGAGGAAAACACAGCAACATCTTAAGTAAGATTCCACTTTTTGGGAGTCTGTGGACTCCCCAAACACTCCTTCTTTTACCCCCTTTCCATTAAATCAACACATTAATACTGGTATAAGTCACCTTACAAATAAAACCCACATTGTCCTGCTGCAATGCTTTGCCAGTCGAAAATGTAACTGCTCACTAGATCAGAAGTGGAGTGCTTCACTTCTATGCTGCTTCCCATCCCTGCATCCCTCTTCCACAATGGAGGGAAACTAATGTATGTATGTGTCATCCACAGCAAGGTGGAACAGAAGAAAATGGTCTGACTGTTGAAGATGGTACTTTACTACAGGCCCTTTAGGTAAAATATTGGTCTTTCGGTAAAATATTCCCTGCAAAACTAGTATGAAAGATAGAAGCTAAAAACATGTATTAGTACATGTTTTCCTAATGGATCACATCACTATTTGTGACATGATGCAGCAAATAACCGCATCAAATTTCATCTCTCGGAGTGAATATTCTTTCTCAGTGGTGCCCAGCGATAGGACAAGGGGCAATGGGCACAAACTGGAACACAGGAAGCTCGACCTAAATATAATGAAAAAATTCTTTACTGTGAGGGTGATGAAGCACTGGAACAGGTTGCACAGAGAAGTTGTGGAGTCTCCTCTGGAGACTTTCAAAACCCACCTGGACATGTTCTTGTGCAACCTGCTCTAGGTGAACCTGCTCTGGCAGGGGTATTGGACTAGATGATCTCCAAAGGTCCCTTCCAACCCCTGGCATTCTGTGATTCTTTTCAATACTTTTCCAATAGGTTCCAGGAAGCAGTGGGATATCTGAACATTACCTGTATACTGGCCATATACACGTGTATTAATCACTCCCCGGATCATTATCAGCAGCAAACACAAGATCAAAGTCACTTCACAGTGGTGATATGGCATTTTTTCCACAAGCATTTCACTGCGTTACGTGCAACCTTGTGTGTGTGTGTATGTGTGAGAGCAACAAAAAAAATCAATACTCATTCCCAACTACGTCTTTTGAAAGGGAAGGCTGCTCTGACTGTGAAGGTTACGGCAAGAAGTTATGATTTTACAGACCACACCACGCTTGTGAGTGCTTCCAAACACAGGGCCAAGGTTAAAAGAAAAAAGCCTTGGTGCCTGCTCTGTTACAACAGCTGGAAAGAAAAATCAGAGCTCCAATTTTAACTGCATTCGCCTATTAGTTATTAATCTACTTGTCCAGAAAGACAGGTGGGGAAAATGATGTATTAACACTAATCTGGCAGGATTACACTGGAATTATTAGAACAGGATGACGTCTTAATAAAAGGTCATTTCAGTAATAACTAGGGAGAAGTGAAAAACCACCCTGCACAAATAAACGCAGAAAGGCTGGATTAAGCTCTCCCGGCGCTATGATGAGGAGAATATGCAAATAAAAACATCCAAGCTGCTCTCAAACAGGAAATGAAAAACTGTAACATAACAAAAACATTTCCCAGAGCAGACATTCAGGCCCTCTGCCAGCTCTTTAAAAACACTGTTAATAACGGTGCAGTAGCTGTTCAATATGGCAGCAGCTGTGAAGAGAACGAATGGCATGTTACCGGAAAGCATGAAGATCAGTAAATTATTATTATTTAAAGAGAGAAATAATTTTGCTCAGAAAAATGTGTTGTCCACAGAAGCAAAAATAAAATGGCCCTTTTATATTTGCAGCTTGTATCACACTGAGGAGAACAGGCAGCACTTTGCAAGCCTTGTTAGGCCAGATCTTCACAAATATTTACTACTTCAGACAAGCAAATAGGTATCTAAGAAGGTTTCCAAAGGCACTTCATTTTTTGGGGTGAAAAGACACCTGTACCTTTGAAGACTTCTCTCTGTGGATGACAATAGCTGGGCAATGGCATTTTGTCACATGCTATTTTGGGGAAACTAATTTTTCAAGAACTTTTCCTAACATCACCTTCTCCACATACTTTACAGAATATACAGAGACTATAAAATCTACTAGGGAAACAGGAAAAAAAAACCAAACCCCAAACAATCTAGTGAATTTAAAACCAAAGCAGATGCTGAAGATAGCAGGGAATTTCTAAATTCTCAGCCTGCTTTTGTTCCATGATCTCAAGAAGATTAACAGTAAGCGACATGAACACTGCTTCAGAAAGCAACGCTATATGGTGCAGACATCAGAAGGGACAGATTCTGCTTCCCACAAAACTGCCTGAGAAAATAACATCTTTCCTGAGAAATGACTTCAGTACCTGCCAGCCAGGCACACAACACTGGTAGAACCCCTGATGATAAATTATTTCTGAAGGACCAGAGCAGAACCTGCCTTCAAATGTTTTCTCTCTCATCACAGCACCCCGCCCAGGACAGCTCTGCCTCAGAGAGGCATCCAAGTGCTCCACACCAGAAGAGATTTCATGCTCTTAAGAAAAACAAAAGTCTCCTGCATTTTAGAATGTGGCCTGGTGCCTGCAATGACCTTCAGGTCAAAAAATGAATGATGTCATATTAAATGAGTTCATAGCTGGTGTGACACAGACAATCCCTTCATGATAAAAATTCTTTTACAGCCCTGACCTTTTGGATTTATCTTCCCCATCCATTTAGATGGCGGCAGCAATAATCAACTGATCCGTTGAAGGCCGCAGTCTTTTTCTTACCTGTAATAACAATCTCTCATCGCCTATGACGGCAGCTTGGTTCCAATCAATCACTTCCGAGAACGGCAACTCCCATCCATTGCTGAGCATCACCGGGACGCAGGCAGCCTGCACGCACACAGAGGCAGCGCAGTCGTTAGCGGGTACCCGATGATTAGGGCAAGCTTTGAGGTTTGCACCAACACCACGACCACTGTTTTCTGCACAAGCTCAGAAGGAGAGGCAACACAGCAAAGCATACCAGAAGCTAGAGGCCACAGGAGGGCAGCCCAAAAGTGCTTACTGATATTCACTAAAAGGTGGGGTTTTGCATGGAGAGCAGCACTTGAAATGTGGTGCTTACGCTGCCAGGTGAGAGCAGACCTGTTAAAATGCTGCGGATGTAACACTGGAGAATTCAACACAAAATGATGGCCTCCCTCGCTGCTTGGTGAACCATTCAGCAGGGAGCTAATTCCCTCAATTTTTGTAATAGGTTGCAGGATAACCCTACAGAAACTATAGATCATATTTAATTCCAGAGCACTCTTTCCACAAAGGAGGAGTGAATTCCCCATCCTGTTCGTTATCCACTCTCCAAAAACTGCACAATCACAACCAACCGGTCATCACCTGTCTACAAAAATAAGAATTGCTTTCTGTCTTAAAAAATCCCAAAAGCACAAGCGTTTAGTATCTATTTCATACCAGTATGATCTGTCTAAACTACTTAATCTTTTACAAGTTGTGCGAGTTCCTCTGCACAGACAGCAAGTTTGCAAATGTTCAGTAAACAGGGCAGTATTACTGTAAACAAATGATCACCACTATGTTCTGGTCAGACAGATCACAACACATGATCCAAACAAAAAACCTCCTGATGGGATGTTAAGAACCTGTTACCAGAGGATCTTCATTAAGTCTGTGCTCTGGTTCAGTTTCTTTTGAATCAAGTCAAGATTAAGTGCTCTGAATTTGGTCCAGACTAGGGTTCAGACCTCCCCACACCTCCCAAAAGTCACTATAACAGGGAACCTTTCAGACTGCTGTACCTTCCTTGGTAACGTGTCACACACAGGATCTTAGACTGGTCAAGTCTCTGCATTACAGCAATGCTTATAATATGTAAAGAACTGTGATTTTCTGTAAGGAAATTACATTAGTGCATGAGAAATGCCAACCAGAAAACACTTAGCAAAGTGTTTCCATGTTTAAAACATTCTACTGATGTGGATTACATCCTTCAACATGTCCTGGAGCCAGACAGAAATTGGAAATTCATCATAATTGGTAAATACGGCTGCTAGCCTGCTAAGAAATCCTCAGTGCCTGCATTGTATCATCATTGACCTGGAGCCTCCAAGTTCTGTACAGTGAGGTACGCTCTCTGCTTTCTTCTCCTCAGATGATGTACCTAACAGAAGCTGCATGACTTGTGGCCCTGATGACATAAGAGATGAGTAGTGCTCTTCAGGAGGATCTGAAGTGACTGGTCATCCCAAATACGCCAATCCCACTTCTTCCTCCAAAGAGGGTGGAGGGGGAACAGCACTTTGCAGGCTTTCAGTCTTCTCCTGAGCAGGAGCAGAGGCAAGTGACAGTCCAGAACCTGGATCTCAAATGTGACAGCAGGTGTGGGATTCAGTGGTTAAACCTAAATGTCCATTTGGGATGCTCTAGGGTATCCAAGAAACCCATCGATGACATGACACAGGATCTACTGGAGACTTTCTGGAGAAGTGGCAGAAAGCCAGAAGGGTACCCCCAGGCTTCTAAAATTACATTATACTCCTACACTCAGGTACCTGAACACTGCTCTGCATTGCGGTAGACAATACTCTTCGATAGTGACTGCGACATTTTGTGGTTGATGAAGAAAAGTGATGTGATTTTATTCATTAACAGCTTTACTGCCACTGCTGGGACACTTCCCAAATGGCAAAAGGACACCCGGAGGCAGGACCCTGTAAGGTGTCCTCATTTGCCATCTTACTGGCACCAAGAAGCACCTCAGCCTCTCATTCCCTCCACTTCAGCCCCATGAAAATCCAGATGCCAGTCCTAGAGGCGAGCTGCAGCATCTCCCAAGATGCTTTGTTCAGCTGATTGAAGATCCAGGACCTCAGGGCTGAGCTGATGCTTGCCAAAAAGAAGGTCATACTGGCTGCAGCCAGAATAGGTCAGCGTAAGGCTTGATCACTGAGCTGCCACGTCCTGCTGCCGCAGTGACTCAGGAGCCCTTTTGCATTGCCCTCTGCTGCTGCCCGACAGCAAAAAGGGGTGACCACTAACCCAAAAGGTGAATGGGATTCAGCTGTTGTCTCAGACACTCTGTGAGCTCTCTGAGATCAGTATATATCCACCTTCACAGGAAGTTTTCATCTGGGGCTTTGCAACCTTCAGGTGACCTTCTGCATGAGCAGCAAGCATCATCTCAAGACAGGCAATGCACAGGCAGGTCTGTTTTGGCTAAGTGAAAACAAAAGCTATTTTTACTGCCCCAGGGCTTACTTGCAGAGGCCAGTGTCTCCCATGGGAAGTCTCACAGCTTGATAAAATACTGCTCTAAACTGGTCCAACCCCTCAGCCTCACCACATCCAGGGAAACCCTTTTCCTGGAGGGAAAGCAATTCAACCTTCAGATGAGCTCAGTGCTCAGCCCCTCCTGGGAAGAAGCTGCCAATTGCTCCAGAAGTACGAATAGAGGCTTTTGCAAAGTGGATTACTGTCCACTAGGGAAATGAAGCACATTCCCTCCTCCCCACCTCCTTGCTATTGCATGCTGAATTGTAGCCCGTGTAGCCAATGCTTTAAACTGCAGCTCTTACCTGCAAGGCTTCCAGAAACCTGAAAGAGCCAAGCCTGCGGCCACGGGGAACCAGACAGAAAGTGGCATTGTGCAGCATTTCACGGTAATCATACCTAACAAGAACAGGGGAGAAAAGAGAAAATTCAGTTAGGGTGAGTCCTCTAGTAACTGGGCGTGAAAATGCAAACAGCTGTTGAGATGCATCTGGATAAAATCATCCCCAAACAAGGCCAATCACCACCAGGTTAACTAGCTCCCTCTGTGCATGCGTCAGCCATTTCCCCACCTCCTTTTGGTTTATTCTCAGGAGCAACCACCACGGGAGAGAGTTGGGATGAAACTGAGAAGGAAGGAAATAATTTTGCCTTGCAACAGTCAGCCATTTCTATATAAATAGGTGCACGTGAGTTCTAACAACAAACTTACATTAAACATTTTTATACCCAAAGCATTGTTGCGGTACTTCTGCGACCCTGCTTTCGATTCAGATTTAGTCAAAGTCACGTACAGCTTGTCTATTTCCATGCGACAGGTTTGTACAAAGCAAAAAAATATTCAAGATATGCCAAAGAAATCTTCCCATATCAAGCAGGTACTAAAAAAGAGATGGTGGGGTGAGGGGAGGTTACAATGACTCACTTGGTGGTATCGTCAAGTGTGGTGAGAAGGATAAACCGCCCAATGTTGGCAACTAACCACAATGGCTGCAATGACCCCTGCTCCTCCAAATTACAACTGTAAGTGTTTATAGACACTCCTGAGTTTTTTTCCGATTCCATCAATCACCTCAAAACCATCCACCAAAACCGCACATCAAATCCTAACAGTTTCCAGCCTGTTATTAGCTAATTGTACTTCTGGCAAACCCATGGAACTGTGAATGGCATCAACCTCATCTGAGGCAAAAGGATCCAGATTAAACACCCTCTGTTCTTCAGAGTGTCCTGGACTCTACAGTCAGATGTTATTTTGACAGTAACTTGCGGTACTGAAATTTTCTAACACTAATAATCTAATTTAACCACAGCCTGCAGGCAGAGCAAGGGGTTTTTTTGTATGGATGTATATGTGTGTATATATATATACATATGTATGTGATTATATATAAAATAGTCCAAATCTGTGTTTGTATTCTCACACAGGCCAGACAGATGGGAGTAAGCCAATTTTCAATTATAAGCTCTGTCTTTAGGAAGAAACATCTTGCAAAGGCCCATTTGCTTAAACAAGCGTGTACAGCTAATTTGCACAAGAAAAGGTCACTGTGAATGGATTAAGATTATCTGCACTGAAAGTAAAATAAAACCCCTTGTTGCATTAATTAAAACTACAAAACAGACTTCAAAGTATCTTTTTTTTTTTTAATCCTATCTCGACTTTGGCTAAAATACATATATACATATTGCATCTGAGTGGCAGCAATTTATTTTTCTCCATGTGGGATGCTGATTGGCAGCCATGTCCCAGCTCACCAGCCAGCAGTGACACAGCACACAGGAGAAAATATTAGGAGACTGGAATACCAAAATAATTTTTAAAATTGCCATTTTTAAGCATAAGCCTTTTTTTACATACCAAGAGTTCTCAGACTGATCACTTTCACTGTATATTGTATGACACAAAAATGTTAATAAATACCAAAAATAGAATAACCCGTAGGGCTAGAATAGGCCAGTCAGAAGTCCCTCACCATTAGCTAGCTAAAAATGTACAATCCTGTTAATACCCTGGAATACAACAATAGCCACAAAACGCCAGTGGCAGAACCAGAACACAAAGAAAAGCAGAGAACAGGGCCAGCGCAAGAGAATGCTCCATATGCCAGCAATGTCTTATACTGGGCACCTTGTCTTTCATATCTGCTTTGCTGATATGAGGATAGATTCACAAATTAAAAAAAAAAAAAAAAAAAGGGGGGGGGGTGTTTGTTGACAATTTCCCACATGGAAACTAGTTAGCATCTTGCTCCCATTTGTGTGTGTTAAAGGCTAACATGTGGTGTATGGCTGAGCTCTGGAATAGCACGGTTCATGGTCATCAAGCAATTTATCTACATCATATGTACACAGTGAGCCACATCCTAACCTTGATGCATGGGCACAGCATTTTCACTCACTTCAGGGAGAACCCACAAATACAGCTGGAGCAGATGCAGAGTAAAGCAATATCCACCGAGAGCTGCTGCAGCAAACGAATTGCACCAGAGATTCTTTTCAACAAATTTCTCTGCAATTTCAACCCAAATGTTTTAAGGTGACTTGACATGATATTTGAATGCAGTGCTAAGGGATTGATTTCCAGTTTAATCCCCCTCAGAGACCACTCCAGGATCAAGCATCTATTTGAAATCCTTAAACACTATGTGCTAATTTTACTCCTACTACTTTGTGGGTAGCACTCAAAGCAACAGTGGCACCCTGCCTTAGCTGAAAGACAGAAGATAGCCCAGTGTGTTTAAATCTGAATTCAGAAATGCCTTTCACACAACACATGTAGCCAGCCACAAATACATAAACATCTCTGTTGAGCTCCAAGCAGAGCTTTGTCATTTGAAGCATCGCTAGCAGTGTTACACACACCAAACAGTACTTCAGAGTTGAGTTTGCAGAAACCATTCCATGTTTTTCTCAGATTGCCAGGCAGCATTTGGAGGAAACCTTGGCCACAAAAATGTTACCTGGTGAATGAAGCTCCAGCCCGCAGGCCATGGGGGGGACAGAAAGCATCAGAGCAACCTTCAGTTGCAGACTCCTCCCTATTCTGTCCTGTAGGAACCATGTACATAGCAGGTTTGAACTTATTGGTGTTTTGTTGAGGAGGGAAAATTGCTTAAGTACAATTGGCACTTTTTTTCCACACAGGAAGCTTATACACCTCACCTGAAAGCACCTCTGCACCTCCCTTAACTCTGACTTGAAATGCTTTCACTGAGGTCAGTGAGATCATCTCTATGATTACAGGTTAGTATCCGAGTTAAATTTTTGCTGGACTTGAAATTTCTCTGCCATTTGTCCAGAAGGGTAAACATCCAGGAAAGCCCTCTCAGCGACAGCAAGACACTTGTACATTAAGTACCGATCTGGCATCTATTGCAAATACCAGTATCTCATCTACAATGGGCTTGATTTCCCCACCATCTTCACTAACTAATCTCAACAAGGCCTCAGGGAGGCAATGAAGTATTATAACCCCACTTGCAACTGGCAGAGGAGCCTTAAGTTACAGTGAAAATAGTCAAGCATTTAGAAGAGGTTCTTCCAGAGCCTCCTCTTCTCCCCTGGCAATGGGGGTTATAGCTGCTCTCAGAACTACTGATTTCCATTAGCCAGTACCGCCTAAAGATGGCAGGGAGATTTGTTACGGTCTTCCAGCTTGCCTCGCTGTGGTTCCTGCAAACCCCCAGCTGCCAGCTTGTGGGGACAGCTCTGCATTTCCTGCCTATCCATATCCAGATGCTCTGGTTTTACCTGGCTACAGGGGGTTTTTTTCAAGCTCCACTTGCAGCTGAGGAATCAGAGCAAAGACTGGCACCACGGGGCACCGTGCAGGCAGCTTCTGCCTTACTTGTGCTGCCTTGGTGTTACATTCCTTCTGGCACTTTCCTTTCCTTCACTGCTGGCAGTAAATCTTCTTGAGCATATACTGTAGGAAAGCTCTGAGAGGAGTCCTCTGATTTGCTTGAAGGGTTATTTATTTCCAGAAAGCTCCTGGTTTCCATGTTAGAAGATTGCTGGGAAGAAGGGGCACATGCTTATTGCTCATATTCCTGTATTCCTTCATTCTGCACGCTTGCACGGAGGGAACATTTTACTGCCAATTTTAGGGTCGGCTTGGCCTGGGCCTCAGCTGCATCATTCAAACATGTTAAAATCCAAAATGCATATGCCTTTAAAATGACAGTTGGGGCTTTAAAACAAAAATAGCTACAGATTTAACCCAAAGCTGGCATCTCTCTCTAAGGATCAGCAGTATGTTTTATTAACTTTCAGGCTTCCTTCCGTAATGATTAAGTGCACCTTGTTCACAGCTAATACCTTTGTAGGCAGGGGAAAAAAAAAAAAAAAAAAGGCAGTTCTATTTGTAATCAATTCTAATTTATTCACACTTTAATTGAAATATCCCCTCCCTGGTACCACCCATAGTTGAGAAAACATGTTCGGCTCCATCTATCACGCAGGTGCGAACACTGCAATGCCGTGTGGGCAATTATCTGAAGCAGAAACACTCCTCAGCCAAATGCTCTTACTATTTTAACTTCTTGATCCAACACATTACTTTGGCTTGCCCCATCCTCCTCTTTTTTCTTCCTTCTGATGTGCCGACCTTGTCAATCAGCACGTGGATTAGAAGGCTGCTTGGGATTCCTGGTTCACCATTATCCCAGGGAGCCTGGGCAGGCTGCAGAGGCTCTGCAGTGACTAATCAGCCATGCCATACATTCCTTCTTACAGCTTAAGCATTTCCCCATGTCACTACACTTAAGAGATTATAAACTAGCCTGGGAAACATTTTCGCTACCGATTCTAATATAAACTATTTTTTTCCAAAGCCCCATCATCATCACTATTGATTGAAGTGAGCTCTAAAAACACCTTGACTGTTTAGACCAGCAGACATGTCCAGGTAGCGAGATGTAATGATTATCATACTTCATCCAGCTATACATCACCTGTCACGTAGAAGTCACAAAGCAGTGTACATATTTTCTTATCTAATCCTCTAAACACTGATCCAGGATACCATCACCATTCCCATTTCACAGCTAGAAAACTTGAGATGCACACAACTGGTGGCTTCTCCAGCAGCTAGGCAGACCTTGGGAATGCTAATTCCAACATCCTCACCCACCTCCCTCCTCTGCGGTGATTCAGCACTCACCAAAAACCAGCCACATGTTATGGCTATCAAAATTCAGATGGAATACTTCTGTATTTGTTTGCAGAACCCAAACCAGCGACAATAGGTTTAACCCAGCAGTAAGTATTTTAGCAGTGCTGCACATAATCCATCTTTTGGAAGATGCTGGAGCTCATCTTTGGCAGGGAGTCTCAGCACATACTGCTGTAGATGTCAGGTGGGACTAGAGCTGTTTTTTAAGTTCCTGAGCCAAAAATTGTGATGGCATTTAACCAACTATGTCCAAGACTCCCTCCTTGAATCTGCAAGCCCACAAACGCATGCTGCATCTTCCGAAAGTCTCTGCATCAGTTAAAGTGCTACAACAAAGACAGATATTGAACTAACAAATGGCAGAGGTCTCCCAATTTTCCAGTATATTCAGATTCAGCTATTAACCAATTGGCCCGTCTTCTCTGTGTGGATGCTTAATGCAGATGGCTCTGAACTACTGGCTGGAGAGCCTGAAAAGAAACCCACTCTGTCTCACAGAGCATCTCGTTGCCTGGTTTCCATTAAGGTATGTTGGCTTTTAAATAAACTGTCAAGTAAAACTTGGCATTGAAAACACCAAGTGAGTAACTGTCTTTGCAGAAAAGCTGACAGCTCAGCTGTACATCAGATAGAGAGCTGCCCAAGACTGAGCTCGAAGGGCGAACACATCCTACTTGGAAGGCTGCCGTCGCCAGGAACTGCTTGCTTTCGCATTTACGGCTGCGCAATGCTTTGGGGTGATCTTAACGCTGGTGAACAGGCTACTGGCTGGCAGTGTTACTCTGCAAGCGCTGGTTCTGGAATTAGAAAGTTTGGAGGTGCAAAAATATAATTGGAAAACTTTTTTCCCCCCCCTGCTTAAAGGGCTAATTGATTTCACAGGTGTTTAATTATCATTTGCTGTGAGATAATACCTTGTAGTGCCATAAAAAATGGATTTAATTTTCGAGTGCTTGCAAAACCATTGCCAAAGCCAAGTTAGAGCTAAAGCTAGATAATTATTCTATAAATCAAACACACTGCCTCCTTTCTTTGAAATTTTTAATACTTGGCTATAATGATATCTGACGACCTTGAAACTAACATAAAAAGGATTTTCTTGCCAAGTGCTGAAAGGCAGCTATTGGTGTATTTCTTTCAGTCCGGTTCATTACTGCAGCCGCCACGGCCATGCTGTCCTGGCTGCAGGACTCCAAGGATGCTGCGGTGTAAGTGCAGCAGCAGTGCGTGTGAAGAGTGATTTTGTCACATAGGTAACAGCTGATTACAGGTATGAGCATGAGTCCACCCTAAAAATGCTGCTAATTTAATGAAAATCCTCTATGATTCTTCTAGGCTTGGCAATGGAAATGAAATTCTGCAAACATTCAGCAACTGATGTCAAGGTACAAATGTTTTCTCCTTTCCATGCCAACATCTCATCTTTTGAGTTCAGAAGGTTGGATTAACAAAGAGAATCAGGGAAGTAGAGTTTTTGCTGTAACATACTGCTAAAGGAACTTTGTCACAGTTAAGATTGACAGTAACTATTGAAATTTAAATCATCTTTAAAGTCTTCAGTGACCTCATGGTTGGATTCAGTTCGCCCTGACATTATAGACAGAAACATCTGGACACACAAGCCATTGAAGTCAATGGACATTCTAACAAATGAAAAAGCTCTAATGACTTTTGTCTAAATATTTACACAGAATGCCCTGTAAATCTATATGGTGCATGCAAAGCAGGCACATTTGGACTGCCAAATACTATCCAACCAGCTCCCAGTGTGGCAGTTACGCCACCTAGAACAAGTAGTCTTATACAGTACCAAATGTGGTCTCATTGACATCATTTGATGCTTAAAGAAAACAAGTGTGCCAGAGAGGGTTTATCAGTAGTGCCTCAGAGGCAAACCTTGCCAAGGTGCATCTCTAGGCAGCATTACACCCCAATTACCAGCATCCTGATAATAGCACTGTTTAGCACTTCTTCTAAACCAAAACACTGTCTCCTAGGCTTTGAAGTCCTCTAAGAGCACCTGTCTCACAGCAGCACCTTGCTGTGCTGGCAGCAAGAAAACTCACAACACACCTGAATAAGAGAAATCCATGAAGAAGCGAATGCACCACTCGCCTGTATCTTCAGAGGAATCTAAATGCAGCACCACATATTGTGCATTCAATACCCTGTAGGTCAGTGGGAAGCACTGAAGATGCTGGTGCTTGGACGCGTGGATGCGTGCACAGAACACACAGGCACACAGACAGGGGGTACGATTTGACTTGGACCCACCTCCCTCGTCACTCCCTCTGAAGTGACATAAACTTCTATGAGTCCTCTTTGCCTTAAAAGTAAAATGTGTGGCCAGAGGTGATTCTCTCCTACTCTGCTCTGGTGACACCCCGCTTGGAGTACTGTGTCCAGCTCTGGGGCCCTCAGCACAAGAAAGACATGGAGCTGTTGGAGAGGGTTCAAAGGAGGGCCACAGTGATCACAGAGCTGGAACACCTCTCCTGTGAAGAAAGGCTGAGAGTTGACATTGTTCAGCTCCAGGGAGACCTTATTGTGACCTTTCAATATATAAAGGGTGTCTATAAAAGAAAGACAGAGATGTTTTACCAGGGCCTGTAGTGACAGGACAAGGGCAATGCTTTTAAAGTAAAAGAGGGTAGATTTAGACTGGACATAAGGAAGATTTTTTTTACAATGAAGGTGGCGAGAACACTGAAACAGGTTGCCCAGAGAAGTAGTGGATGCCCCATCACTAGAAGTGTTAGGTAGAATGGGGTTTTGAGCAACCTGATGAAGTGGAACATGTCCCTGCCCATGGCAGATGGATTGGACTAGATAACCTTTAAAGGCCCCTCCCAACCCAACCCATTCTGTGATTCTATGATTCTCATTTTTAAAGCTGGAGATAGTATATTCTGCCCTTCACAGAGTGACTTTGTTTGGACTTTAGCCTTCTTCTAGCAGTGAAGCAGTGTCAAACACTTCTCCTAAATAGCCCCATCTGGTCCTGTTAACTGAACTCACATGCTGTGACAGTCCAGCTGTGAACATCTCTGGGGTAATTTCCCACGGCAAAGCCAGTTTTCTTATTGATTTATTCTCTATACTTAAAGAAAAAAAAAAAAAAAAGAAAAGCCCACTAGTGGAATTTCACTTATTAAAGCAGCAGTTTGGATTAAAGACCCAAACAAAGAAAAATCCATACTGTATTTTCTGAACAAAGAAACAAATTTTAGCTCATCTGCCACCCACTCTAATTTTGAGATTACTAGGACATACCTGAAAGCCTCAGAGTGCAGAGAAATAAAAGACTTATTGTGAGCACTCTCACCTGTCAACACCTGCTGGCTCTGAAGCCATGCCTGTCTAAAAACAAAGAAAGAAGCCTCTAAATCTTTCTTAATTATTTTAAAATATCTCTTAATTGAAAATCTTGAGGTTAAAAAACTGAAGAGCATCAGTTTTCTAGAGTTTTATGCTTCAGTATCTGGGGCTACTGAACATTTTAACTAACCTAGAAAGAGAAATGGTTGATTACAAGCCCTGGATGGTGAAATATGAATAAAACCTGTGCTCTGCACCTGCTTATGTCACAGTCCAGTAACTGGACCAACAGAGTCCAGAGGACTCTGGTGTAAAGAACACTGTCCTCTCCATTAAGCTGCCTGTAGGACTGGGTCTGCAGCAGGACAGTAGAGAAAGTACAAACCCCTCAAGACTGAATTAGAGGGGTTATCATTTCTATTCTGCCTTTCAGTGTTTGGCTGCGCTCTTTACCAAACAATTTAGAATAGTCCTTATGAAGCTTATAATTTTCTATGCAGCTCCACAGATTTTCCCATTACGGCTATCGAGCTCCTAAGTGGCTTGTTGGCATCTTTAAAAGTTATAGTCCTCCAGACGCAACATCTAAAAATGGAAAGCAAAGATGATGTGCAATACTGGCTCTAATTATGCAGGACTTCATTTCTATGAATGACTGGATTTGTTTCCAAAAAAACAAAGAGGGACTTCACACAGGAGCTGCTGGCAGAGCCCCATGTTGTCTAGGCATGCTGACCTAAAATACGACCATGCTTGGAGGAAAAATTAGTTCAGCAAATCCATGGAACAACTCTGAATGAAATAGAGAAGTGATTTAGTTTTACGCGTAAGAAGTCAGCTGCAGCTTAGCCCCCAGGAATGGTAACAGCATAACATATCTAGATACTGCAATATTTTCGTTCTTTGTTAGTTCTCATACTTGCCATCATCTCAGGATCTCAAAGTTTTCTTTCTCCTTTCTAAAAATGAGACAAAGCTACCTCAAAAATAGGGAGTAGGACACAAAGTAGGAGTGGGTGGGTGAAATAAAGAACCCTAATTCCATGTATTTTGACTTTGTAGCACTGAATTTTAGGGTGAAATTACCACACTGTAACAGTCAAGGGTGGGTTTCCACTGCCTGACAGCAGATGCTGATCTTCTGGACTTAGTGAGGACACTGCAATAAAGCAACGGAGGAATGCGAACTGTGGAAATTTTTTCTCTGTTGCAGTCAACAGTGAGTACTGAAAGTAATTCTCATTTTCAAAGAGGCAGAAAAGAGGAGATACCAGGAAGAAATACAAAAATGCACTGATAATTGTTTTGCAGTGATGCCTCCCATTCCTGCGCTCAGTTTTGTTAACATGAAGCTAAATCAGGCTACTCCATGTGCTGCGTGAGTACTAGCACTGTGCTTCACAGAGCAGCCAGGTAAAATGGGATCTGTCACTCCACAGATCTTCTCGGAGCTTGCTCACTTCTGCTGACTACAGTAAAATCAAAGTTTTCTATTATTTGCTCTTCTCAGCAAAAAAAAAAAAAAAAAGGGCAGTTAGAATAAGAACACAGCTCTTCTGCATCTCTGCATCAGCAAGTCCACTCTGGAGCGAGATTCCTCTCCCTCTCCTCTCCTCTCCTCTCCTCTCCTCTCCTCTCCTCTCCTCTCTCTCCTCTCCTCCTGAGACAGAGGAAAACACAATCTGCACACCATTAAGTGTAAGTTTAGAATTGCAGCTGGCTTTTTTTAAAAGTTTTTTTACCTCTTATATGGTTGTTTAGGCAACTCCAGTGGTCTTCAGTTGACATTACACCAGATCAGGGTGACTTCCATTCAGAAGGGCTGGAGAGTCCTACCCACTTTCAACAGGACAATGGGTAGTGGTTTCAAACTGAAAGAGGGTAGGTCTAGGTTTTATATAAGGAAGAAATTTTTATGTTGAGGGTGGTGAGACACTGGAACAGGTCACCCAGAGCAGCTGTCGATGTCCCATCATTGGAAATGTTCAAGTCAGGTTGGCTGGGGCTTTGAGCAACCTGAGGTATTGAAAGATGCTCCTGCTTACAGCAGAGGAAGTGGACTAGATTATCTTTGAAGATGCCTTCCAACCCAAAGCTTTCCACGGTTCTACGATTACCCGTGGTGGCTCTTCTCAAGCATGCAAAGTGAGTCTTCTGAAAACCAGCCTGCAAACACGAGTGCCAAACACGATCTAAACCAGACCATATCACAATTCTGAGAGCCGCTTTTAATTTTACTCCTAAGAGTCCCAGGGAAACCACATACCTGCTGATGGTGAATGCCTGACTGCTTACATCTGCAGCCCTAATGCATCACCACAGTGTCAGGCAGCTGAGCTATGTTGGGATCGATCCTAAGAGATGCAGCCAGTGTTTCTCAGTTCCTACTGATGCCTGCTCCTGGTGCTCAGCACCACACAGAATCATCTGTTTCACTTTTTTAGCATTCCTGCCCTGCTGGGCAGTGTCTGCCTGAACGTGCTACGTCTGTTTGTGAGCTAATACATTATTTACACAAACTATTCAGGCATAGCAGCAAGGATATAAAACATTTATCAACAAAGGGACCAGTTTGTCATTTTAAAATAATTATGTTTCTTTAAAGAAACCAACAAATTCAGTTGTCTCAGAATTATTTATTAGGTCATGCAGGCTTGAAAGGACTCCCTCTTTTGGAGGAAAAAGTCTCCACTCCAAATAAAGCTTTAACCATGTGAAATTTTAACCTCAGCAAGGAAATCTCAAGCTCACAGGTTTCAGAGCCAGAATCCTAATGAGAAGCAGGGGTCAGGTTAGGCGTGTGGTGGCACCTTCTCCTGTGATCTGCCAGACACTAAAACAACTTGAATGAACCATGGGGTTGCAGGTCAGGGAGCTCCCAAGTGTATTTGAAATTCTGCTCTGCTCTCAGTAGCTGGGGTATGCCTACACTACACTTACTCTTGGGAGCAGCTCTACCAGCCCCAGCCCTGGTGGCATACAGCCAGACATCTCCTCCAGCCTCACTGGGAAGCGTGCAGGACCAGCCTAACACTGCCTGGCAAAAAAAACCCTTCACTCTCTACCTGCTCCCTGCCGATTTTTTATACCTCCTCCAGTGATTCAGGAGCAAGGACAAACAGAAAAGGAAAGGCATCGGTGTGCAAGCGCTCAGATGAGAGAGAGACCTGTGATCTGGTGTGCTTTGCAGATTGCCAAGGAAAACACAACCATCCAGACAAAAGGGTTTGAGAGGGGATGCCAGAAGCAATCAGATTAGTCAGAACAATATCTCTTCGGCCAAGTGCAAACAGCCAACAGATGGAGGGGAATGATGTTGACCAGAAGAAAGGCCATGTGATGAAGCAATGCAACATGCAACAGGACTGCTGCTTTACACACGTGTTAATTTTGATATTAGTTTTAAAATCTTTAATACTTTTTTTTGAACCTTGTAGTGATAAGCCCAGAGCAGGTACAAAGACATCTGCAAAGAAGGTTTCTGTATCAGGGTCAGTTCAGCTTCCTACCTCTTACAAACCATAGTTGCAGCACCCTGTGCTGGTGGGAGAAGAGGCTGCACAGTTCCCAGTTGAGTCTGAGTTTTCTGTGCCATGCCCCCAAGGGATATAAATGAGACCATGAGCTCTCTCTGCAAACTTCCGAGCAGCTGTTTTCCCCCAGCTCCCTCTCTCAGACTCCAGATGGGCTGTGATACAGGCATTTTCCTACAGCACTGCCTCAAATCACATGTTAGACGTGTCAGCAATTTCTGCCGACATTGGAGGCTAGAAAGGTGCAGACTTGGAGCAGGTTTTTTGGAACATCCTCATGCAGAGCAGACATCTTTTAGGTACTGTTTAAGTGACTATAAAATGCAGTAAACCAAAATCCTCTCTAATGCTTGGCATCTGAAACAAGACTTTTTACCTTAGAAAGGAGCAATTCTGTAAAGGATTAGAGGGTCACTGTGGACTAGCAGCTCAAGGCTGTTACAGAAGAGCAAATGAATCCTCAGACATATCAACCACATCGTACATGGAGAGAAGAAATTGTTCCTGTGTACCCAGAGTCAGTGAGACAGATACCAGAAAACATCTAGTGCTAATGCCTTCACTATTTAGAAGGATGCTGAATAATTGAAGACAGAGAAAAGAGAAAGGAAAGTTATTTAAGACATTGTAGTAAATACACTTCCAAGAGAGACTTAGGGATCTCAGCTTGTTCAGCTTATCAGAGAGAAGAGGAAGAAGTGGCTTGATTACAGCATGCAAGTGGCTCTACAGGGAGAAAAAGAAAAGGAACTGAGAGTTCTTCAACCTGCTGAAAAAGGGCACAACAAGAATCAAGAGGTGGAAGTTAAAAGTGAAACAAACATCAATAGAAACCTGTACTAACACCCTGGCACTGAAGGTATTTTAACCACTGAACCAAACTGCCACAAGAGATGGTGGCTCCCCCCATTAAGTGATCTCTTGAAACTGGAAGCGAGTGCTTTGCCGGAGGACAAGCTGTAACTCATCCCAGTTTACTGGATGCAGCACAGGGGTAAAGCGGGTGACAGAATGGGCTGCAATGCACAGGAGATCAGACAGAATAATCTCCTGGTCCATCTGGCCTTCCATTTTCTGTAAAAGCTACTAGTATCTGGCGCTTTCTGATCATCTCAAGCACAAAACCTCTAGCTCCTATATTCCATCATGCAAGCTTCATCCAATTATATTAGTACCGAAATGAATGGGAACATGAAAAGGGACAGTATCTTCTGATAAGCAACCCGCGGCACTACTTAGATTGCTTTACCAGAATTACAGTAAATTCTGTAAAACTAAACAATAACAGACTACACTCAATAACAAATAACCTTCAGGATTTTTTGCTACTTCAAATCAACACATTGAAGTTACTCAAGAATTATTTATCTGATGAATGGTATGGTTTAAAAAGTACTATTGTTGTACAGAGATCAATATTATATTTCTATAGATCTCAACTGGTTTCATTCCTGTGAAATTCTTCTTAAGACTTTCCATGATGGTGAACATCCCGATCAAAGTCCCACATGAAAAGGTTCACTCTGATTATAATTAGAGGCATCCATAAATTAGCAGGAAAGAAGGAGGAAGAAAAACCAACCAACAAATGATTATGCCTAGATGGAAATTCCAAAAGTATCTTTTTTAAAGGACTACCAAAGCCCTCCCAGGTTCATCTGCATATAATGAAACACGGATGGGTAAAACTGGAAGCCTAGAGATTAGCAAAATCGGTACCCCAATCACATTCTCCTTATGCAGATAATTTTGCTTTCTCCTCCCTCCACCTTTCAAAGGTTTATGATCTCTGTCAGCAGTGCAGCTGGCTTTTACATGAAACGTACCAAGTCCTCTGTTACTTAGTTGGGAACATTGGTATTTATTATCTTTTGTAGTGAGCAGTCCTGTTTAAAACTAGTTTCTCATCACACATGAATGTTCTGGTATGGGAGGTTTGCAGAAACAGAAAGAATGAGAAATAAATTTGAAGACAGCTCCTTGCCTGTTTTATCGTCCCCCAGGTCAGCCTGCATTCAGAGTGGAGGAAGGTCTGTGTGCTGCAGTCACACCTCACAAATACAGTTTTCTTGGTTTATACCTTCCTCTGCTTTGGGTTTACTCAGTTGAGTAAACACATCTTGGGCAGAAACCCGACCAAGCGAGGATACGTGTGGTTTGTGCCTTGCCCACTCCTCGGCATCTCAAGCTGACTGTGGTTTCCACAGGTGTCTCCCAGCTCCGCTCAGCCGGCACTGAGCTCAGCCTTGGACTTTGCCTCACAGCATCTCTCACCCTCTTCTCCCCTTTTGGCCTGACAGGTTTGGTGTGGTTCTGTGGTGACCTTTTCCATGTAGTTTTGAAGGATAATACGATTGCTGCCTCAGCAAATTCCCCAAGAAATTCATGAGAGAGCTTTCAGCTCCAGTTTTGTGAGGAATTTGGAAAAAATTAAGCCTTTAAAGTGACACACGATCTTACTGTCTGTCCCAGCGCTGCCACAAATGTCAAAAGCCCCAGCAATCACTGCCTGAATGAGAGATTTGACAAAAGCCCCATAGAGAAGTTATGGCAGATGATGTTAACCCGTTACTCTGTGAATTTTATCGTAGCCAGTAATTTTTGAGTCTCTCCTCAAACCCCAGACTCCTGACGAATGTGCAAATTCATTTTGCCCAAGGACACCAGCACAGTTACTGAATCACCATGTGTTCGGATGAATGCTGCAGGGAAATGTCCATGTACGTCCTCTGTAACTGTTTATACTCATCACAGCTGCAAACGAGCAGCCTCTCAGCATCAGGTCTTAATGCACCTACGCTCTTACTCATTTGCAGGAAAATAATTAATCTGCACGTGCTGCATGTGGAGGGGAGGGCAGCTTCAGCTGGACCAGAGGACACAGCACTCCACAGTGTCCCACTTGTGGTGCTGCGGCGCTGCTTCCCCAGTAATACAAACCAGATCCCACTAAAAGCTGGTACCTGTCTCATCCAATTTAATTTCCAAGCAGTGGAGAACTTGGTAACCCCTGCTGCACAGGAGAGGAAAGAAGTGCTGAGGGCAGAAGGGAGCAGGCTCAGGAGACAGCCAGATGCTGTGTGGGAACAGGAGCTCCCTGCCTGCAAAGGGAGAGCTGGGCTCTGGGGTTAACCGGGATTGAAAGGCCAAGCACTCAGCAGAGATATCCCTGTGGGCTGGCTGGGACCCGGCAGTGGCTGGGTTTCCAAAGGACAGGATGGCAGCCAGCAGGCGCGATCCTGTCACGCCAGGCTCTTACCCACAGCTCGCAGAGCCACGCTGCCCTAAGGGGCCAGCCCAGAACTCTCATAAACTAGTGCACTGAGGTCACCACAGCCAGGTTTTTGCACACCCCAGTCTGCAACAGCCTTGCTAAAAGCTGTGCTCTCTTCCCAAAGGCGTGCGGCTGCTGACAGCAGTCCTGGGCCAAGGACACAAGGCGCCTGTGCCTAGGCTGCCCTGCATGTCACTCTGGTGCCTTCTGCCCAGGGACACAGTGCAGCAGTGGCCATCCTTTGTAACCGCCGCCCCCAAGCTTCAGCCTCTGGAGTCTGAAAATTCTGGCCGCAGTTTTCACACAATGACAGCAACAAGGCTTTTTCTCTGCTCTGTCCGCTGCTTAGAAAACCAAACCAAGGTCAAAGAAAGAACATGACTTGAAGGCTCTTCCCAGCAGCATCAGGGTGTCGGTGCCCAACAGAGGTTACGCCAGCAGCAAAAACGCTTCTGCCTCTGACGTCTGTATCGTGACCCCGAGCAGCCGGTACTGGGTGAATTTTGTGCTTAGCCCGAGGTCTGTTTGTAAAATAATCGATGACACACGCAAATGGACTCTTGTTTTTCTTACCGTACACCGCAAATATTGTTTTTAACGATGAGGTTTTTGCCAAATGGTTCTGAACACACCCAAAATGGGATCCCGGAGATAAAACTGCAAAAGTAAAGTAATGTGATCACTGGCTGCCTTCCAAGAGGGACTGATCAATGTCTTCTGATTTGGACTTAGTCTATGGGACTGTTTCAGCGGAGGTGAAAAATAGATGCAAATAACGTCACCTACCCACCTCTGCTGCTCTTAGGATCAGCCCGGATTGCAGGGAGCTGCTGCACTGCTTTTAAGCTGAAAATCCTTTCCCACTCAGCTTCTGGAGCAAGTCCAGTCCTTAAAATTTGAATCCCCTCAATTTCCAAACAAAATTTAATCAGAGCTTGTTTCTAAAGGGGTCTAAGTAAATAACAGATGCACGAGTGCAGGGTTTGGTAGCAGAATCTCTAAGCCCTTTTGCCCAGCAGTAGACGTAAATTGGTGGTTACTTTCTGATCGCACCACGTCCCCAAACCGAGCAAAACTGAATTCACGCCTTTCTGAACATTAGGTGTGAAAGGCTTGTAAAAGATAAGGTAAGAGAGCTATTCCCCATCCAAGCCCTCTCCTCAGGTCAGGTGGATGATGTTGGCCGGATTCTGGTCTCAGTTACTCTGGTGTGAACTCAGTGGAGTTGTTTTGGATTTACACCAATGTAGCTGAGAAAAAAATCTGCCCTGTCAGTTTTCCTTCTTCGGTAACCATTCTTCTAAATCTTGGGCTCCATCTTAGATCTGCTTCTTCTTATGAGTTTCCTGACTTAACCAAGGAGCCAGCTGGCATCTCTCTGCTGATCTACCAGTGTTTAGCTCAGAAGATTTACAGACGGTTTCATGGATACTTTTAGTTGTCAGAAAAAAAAGCAGCTCAAGAGGTACCTCGCCTATTCTGAGTGCAGTCACTCGGCTAACAGGTCCAAATGGCTCCTCTGCCCCTGCCCCAGAAAAAAGCTTAGCAGCACCATGGAAACTGGAGTTTAATGTTCTACATTTAAAGCCAAGGGTTTTTTAATCTTTGGCATCCATGAAAGACTGTTTTTCACAAAACTGAGTGATAAAACCCTACAAGAAACACTCATCCGCAAACTATCTGTGTGGCTTTTGCACACATCTGTTTCTCTCTTGTCCTCAAGAGATGTCTAAAATCTAATTAACCAATTAATTTGCAAATATATTCTAATTTATTCAAGGCAGATTTTCATAGTGTTAAACTATCTGACAGTGAACCATACGCTGTACACAGGAGCAGGACTTCATTAAAATACCAAAGGTTACACAAATGGAATAAAAATTATATTTGTACTACAGTCAGCACATACTTATATCCCCTAATGAGAAAATGTGTTTGTATTTCCCAATTTGTAATTTGGTTTTGCAAGTTTGGTGTAAACCTGCAGTTAATACATTTGCAACAGCAAACCACTACACCTGGTCTGGAAACATGAATATCCTGTGAGGTTTTCATGTCCATTTTGCAACAACTTGCAACAGAATTTAAATATACAAATAATTCAGCATCGCTGCTGGTAAAACTCCTCTCAGCCCAAGCAATGTCACAGTTCATTTGTTACTGAGAATGACATCCGTGTTCCCAGCCAGCCCTGTTCCTTCCCACCTCCCTCCGCTGGTAGCACCACTGGCTGGGAAATTTCAAGTTCTAATTGATGGCACTTGTGCAAAGTGAGTCTGAAGAAAAAAATTGACGCCTGCTTCTTGATGCTGCATTGAACTGCTTGCTTTTTCTTTTTTTTTCCCCAACTTAATATCTGTGTGGGTACAAAAATACAATATCTGGTTTAATTTCTGTCAGCTATTGGAGAGATTGTATCATTCACCATCGTGTGGCATCAGTCACAGCTCCACTAGACCTTCCTGAAAGCACAGGAGATGGGCTGTTGTGCCCAGTAAAAAACACACAACAACAACCACCACAGAAACCCCTTCCCTAGTTACTAACTCTCCAAGTATTTTATTACACAGCATTAGCATAAACAAAAAATACGTTGTCTGTGTAGACTGGGCAGAGAATTACTTCTTGAAGATATTAATACCAAACAGCTGTTTTCTTTGCTTGACAAGCAACTTTGTATTTTTACTATAGTTCATTATATTCCGGTTGCACCATGGCAATTAAGACCAAACTGCAGTCCTTCTATGTGTACGTATGCATAAGGGACTGTGCCTATAGCAAAAGGCACTCTAACTGTACTTGTAATGAATTCAAGGTAAGGGACTTACCCCCCCAGCCGCCTGCCAGCTCAGGGGCTGAGATAGGAACGGCAGCCAGGTCCCTTAGCACTGCAAACCCCAGGCTGTTGAGATGCACCCGAGCCTGTTTTCATGCCACCAGGGCTACATGCTCACAGCAGGCTCCCTAAATCAAGTGCTGCTTGTGGCCGCAGGCATGGGAGCAGCGGGAATCCATCAGCGGCAGTGCCAAACCCTTGGGAAAGGGGCTGGGGTCCACGGGGGGCACCACACCTCCAGTGGGGTTTGACAGCCGAGTGGGATGGTCTCAGTGGGAATCAAGAATGCTGGCAGCACTCTTCTTAATTAAAGGAGTAGGACCAGCCAGCTATTGTGGGAGTGGGTGAATTACGTTGGAAGACCAGTAAAGCTGGGGTAGAGTGAAACCCCTACTATAGATTTTAAAATTACACTTTTCACATTTTTCTCCACTTAATTTTAGCAGTAATATTCAATGCAAGAACATAAGGAGGCAGAATTGCCCTACCTGACCGTACCTCCTCACATTTAATTTTTCAAGTGATTACTTTGAGCATGCACTGACCTGGAAGAGGGAATGACCTGCAAAGTTACCAACTGCAGGTGACTAGATGTATAGCAACTGTCAAGAGGGCAAGAAAAATATGAAAGCAATGGGATGAAGGAGGAGAAAAGGACCATTAGAGCTCAGCGGTAGGATATGAATGGCATTGCTCAGGCAGCCCTGAATGCTCCTACAAGAGAATCTGGTCTGGGTCCAAAGATGGTTAATGAGAGGGAGCAGAAACAGTTTCCCAAAAAGACAGCAAGTGTTTAAGTTTAGAGAGGAGGCTGGAGCCAGTCCGATAGGGAATGCAGAACAATAAGCAATACAAAGCAGGGAGACTTGGCACTCCCATTTGTTTTTAGCTGTACAATAAGAGCAGCCAATAAAAAGAAGATGGATTTAAAGCGTTACAAGATTTTAATTTTTTTAAGCCACAGTTTATAATTAAGATGTGGAACTAATTGTGTCTAAATGTAATGGAGGCCAAAACCTTCTGCGAGACCAGAGAAAGGACGAGCAATAGATAATGTGACTATCACAGCTATGTTACAGTCCACATAAAATGAGCAAGGGATGCTTAAACTCCTCATCTGTGGTGTACCGTGGTACTTTGGAGGTGAGGGAGGAGCCAAACCTTGGGGGAGTTATTTTATAATCATCCCCTAAGGACTGAAACATCTTCCCCATGCATCAGTACTGACCACAGCCAGAGGTGGGAGAAGACTGCCCAGAGATGTCAGCTGGCACAGGAACAGCTCCTTCAGGCGAAGCAGAGGGACTCTCTCCCATGCCCCAAGGAGCAGCAGGAATATGGAGGAGAACAGATAGAAAACAAGTCGTGGAGGACTGAGGATCAGAGACAGGCTCTGAAACCAGTTTTAATTCCTTTACATATTTGTTTCCTTTACAGCTGTAGGTAAAATATGCAGAAAGAAAACACCCAGGTACAGGGTTAGGAGCTCAAGGACCAGCTTTGGCAGGGAGGCGAAATGTTTGAGCATCCTATCACAGTCCGTTACACCAGGAGAACTTGTCCACGTGGCTCAACGTGGCCAATTATTCTTCCAAAACACTGTCAAATTCATTTGGTTTTGCTCATATCCAAACTGAAGAATTAAGCAGTGCAGCTATTTATTTTCTCGCTGCAATGGTCACCGACAGAGCTACCTACAACCACTGAAAATGGAAGTCTGAAAACGAAGCTCTTCCGACTTCACAAATAAACCACAACAATCTCCTCATAAATGCTCTCAATTATTTCTAGCCTTTAACTTGAAACCCTGCCCATTCAAGCTCCTGCTGACCAAGCTATGAAGTGCAGACTGTCGCACACCAGCGGCTCGGCGAGTGGGGGGGGAGCACTGGGTTCACGCTGCCTGCCTTGTGTGTCAATGTGGCTGTCAAGGTACATGGGTGCTATCTTGTACCCTTATGGAACATTGATCCAACTAATTAAATGGATTAACTGATTTAATTAAATATGTGAGAATCTTTCCTGCTTGTGCTGCTTCCATCCTCAGCCTCTGGTTGAAGACCTTCGAACCCTTGAATAACAACAGGAGATTGTCTCCCTTCCCCTACGCTGAAGCCTTCTTCTCCTATAAGCTGTGCACATTTACATAGCTGGCTATCATGTACCACTTCAAAACTGCAATTAGACAACACTGCTCTGGTTCTATTAATAAACTACAGATGCATCCACCACTGACCAAAGATGCAAAGGCTGTGAAACATGAAAAAGGTTGATCAAAACCAGCTCCTGTTTTAGTGACAGCTGAAGCTATTAAAATATACTCAGTATCATCTGCGTTAATGTCAACCACATTAAATTACTGTCCTGATACAGAGGCCTGCAGGAGCAGAGCACAATTTCTTCTACATTTCTCATATAAAGCAGATGACATTTTTTACCTCTCTTGAGCAGTGTCTACCACTGACATTTTATATGCATACTGCTTTTGGCTCACCTCTGAAATGGCAGTATGTGCTCTCAAATCTTCCCAATAAGCTTTAGCTTATTTAAGACTCGCTCAATATTTTCATTTTAGCTGCTGGGAGAGCAAAATAAGGTGGGGAGAAGTCTGAAATTGTCACACCACCAAAGGGCATTGCCTATAATCATGCAGCCGTGATTTAAAGCCGAGTGACAGTCTATAATTGAATTGTCTGGGGCTGCCTACGGTTTATTTACTGAATTCAGACATACTGCAGGGGGTGGTGGTCAAAAAAGTTCAGGTCTTTACTTATTCATAGGGAAAAAGGGACAGGGGGAGGCCCTGGCATGCCGGGTATTGAGGAACTCCCTATATGTGTCATGGCTTTTACATCAGCTTCAGCAGAGCAGCAGCAAAGCATCACCATGTTGAGAAGAGGGGAAGATGGGCCCATTAACATGGGACTTCCCACCTGAAGAGAGGACACAATTCCTTGCAGAATATGGCTTAAGTCTCTCTACACAATGGCTTCACCAGGCTGAGAGGGCAGAGACATCTCCCAAGTCCTCACCTCCATACTCTCTTTTTCTCCTGGGTCTGTGTCATGTGAGTCTCAAGACAGCCTTTTGGAAGCAGGCATAGCTTCTTCTTTTCCATACTTAAGAGGTATTAGCCAGATTAATAACAAATAGCCATAACAAAGCATCCAGATGAACCTGTGCTGCTATCCCAGTGCAGGGCTGCATGAAGCTATGGCATTCACGCCAGCCCAGGCTCCCAGCAGTACAGTCCTGGTTGCAACAGCCTCCAAGCCTGAGCAGATGACTGGCTGCAAGTGGTGGAAGCACAGGACTGCTAATGCCTTCGCTGCAGGGAGCTGATGCTCCAGCCCTGACCCCAGCCTCTCCGTCAGGGCCATCAAGAACAATTTGGACATCTGTCCATGGAAAAATATGAAATAAAGGTCTGAGGCCACCAACGCATTTAACACCAAAGAGCTAGCACAGTCTGTTAATCTGCACCACCACAATGTGTTAACCATCGGCCCCTGCCAGCTCAAGTCTGCTTCTCAGGAGCCATGGAATAAAAGCAATAAGATGGTTACCACACATTTTTCCCAGCGAGCACACAGCCTGATACCTTCCATATTTCTACCATACTTATACACAAAACTGCAGGCATACAGAAATGCTTCTGTAAATCCCCTGGAATAGCTTTCACATCCCTTCCCACACTGGCTTTTAAGGACATCCCTCCTAAGGGTCCACCCTGTTTGCTCTACCAGTGAGCAAGAGCATGCAGGTGTTAGGAGGGACAAGATCTCCTCTCTTACTAACCCGGGTAGCAGGTAGGGAAAATCGACAATGCATATACACACATCCAGGTCCAACCTACTCCCTTTGACTCAGACTGCTCTTCAGTCCATTAGTGGCTGAGAAGCCCCATTCCTTCCTGGCACAGCAGGTGCACTGCACCGTTCACTAGGAAAGAAGATGGAAGCAACACTGTGGTTTAGTCAGAATACACTAGATAAGTCCTTGCCACTAGCAACAAGCTTTTAAGAGCCTTTGACAACACTATTCATACACTACTGTGCACTTTAGCCAACTCTGAAGCAACCTGATCACATACTGGACGGTCCCCAGTGCAGATCTAATGGGTAATCTGAAAGACTGTATTTTAGCTACAGAATTTGTCCTGTCATTTTTTCAGTTAAGGACTCTCTGCCTTTGCCCACTATAGATATTTTGACTTGTACTAACCTGGGGCCATCCAGCTGAACCAGCGGACACTTCCTGGTGAAATGAAGAGTGCAGAATTAATAGGGAAATCAACTCTGGGACTTTTGGGATGGTACTCACTAGTCTGATTCTCTACTCTCTCGGTAAAGCCCTAAGGAGGGGATGGAAAATCCCAGGTTGTAAGTGGATGAAGCCTAAGTGTTATGGACTTGCTGTTCACACTGTGGCAAAACTATGGCTGTGAGAAAAAATAATTAGGCCCCAAATTTTTGCAGGATTTTGCTCCTCAAGAGGAAAACTGTTCCCACGACATCTATTTTTAGGTATTATATATTATAGAGACCAGAAAAAGTCTTCATGTTTCATTTTCACAGTAGGAAGTTTTTACAGTAAAGATACTTGGAACCAGAATAATGGTGACAGAAGAGGGGAATAAGTGAAGACTGTTGTTCCTGGATATACAAACCTGAGGCTGGAGCCAGTGCAGGGGCAGCGAGGGGCAGGCTCAGCTCAGTTCCTCCAGCAGCCAGGGTGCACCCTCATTAGCCACAGCTCATTTGTGCCTTATGATTACTTGCAGAATAATTTCACGTATTTTGGGATAATAAACTACCCAAAGCACTGCTTATCAGTTTCATTCACACAGGCTAAGTCCCAACACCAATCCTTTTGATCTGGCTTCACTGAGACAAGCATCATACTTTCAAGCCAAAGTCAAGAGCCAGGTCGGGGACATCCCCACACACAGGAGAGGGTGCTCCTGTCCCTCCAGCACTGCAAGGAGAGAAGAGAGTGAGGGGAAGAGAAGGACAAGGAGTGAGGAGCCTAGGGTGGAGAAAGGGATGAGGAAGGCTTTTTTTTTTCTTTTGAGATTAAAAATAAGGCAGAAGCGGCTCCACCACTTTGAAGAGCTAGCAGAACAATTTTCTGCATCAGTCCTTTGGTAGCAGATGCTTGATTTTTATTTTATTTTTTAAATCACTTTTGAACAGACTGCAAGGTCATGTTCCAGCAGAGCCTTGGTGCCCTGAATTCAGTTCTCAGGGCAATGCCCCAAACTCTGAGGTTTTGGTTTCTTACAAGCATGTTCTGTGATTCCCCCTGAGTTCAGCCTTGCACATCCACCGCATTCATCTCTGGGATGAAATTATTTGTCTGCACCAGAAGAAGCTCTGCATCATCTGCTGCATGTTTCCCCTTTTGCACAGAGGGGAAATCTCATCTGAATTCCTTCCAACCTGCCCGAAACCTTATCTTTAACTCTTCAGATTCATGTTCTGCACATTCCCACACACCAACGGGCAGAAAATCCCCCTCTAGAAGATGTGCTTTTCAGTGCATGGTCAACTGCACTTTGCTTGCTAATGGATGGCTCTTTGGAGACACAAGTGCAATTTCAGGCTGTCAGAGTGAAAAAAATGCCCAAAAAAGGCTGCTTGAAAAACAACTTCCTGCCTTTGTGCTCAGCACCAATTAAAAAGAATTAACAATAACAAGAAGTAAAATTTTAGTGAAGGAAAGGAGTCTCAGGCCAATCCCTCCTTGGCAAGAAGCTGAGCGGCAGGCAGCAGTGTGGAGCCACACAGCATCCCTTTGTCCAGGTTGGGGCGTTATGATCTCCCGTGATAACTACCGAGACATGATGTCTCCCAATGCCGTGCAAGTCCAGGTGTGAGGGACTCGCTTCCAAGCACCAGAATATCCTCTGCTATTCGCCTATTTGCTTAACACAGTGGGATTTAAAGGCCTTGTTCTGAGAACTACTTGCAATGCTTTCCAAAGCCAGCGTCTCCAATTGCATCCAAGATTAGGCATGGCACGAGCGGCTTGAAATCTACATGTTTGCTTCATTCCCATTAAAATAAATATGCAAATGGTGCCTATGAGCTTCTGCATATTTGGCCTGGAATGTTTGCTCAGCTCTGGGACATGGCCACAAAAAGCACTGGAAAGGGGTTGGATTCCTCTAGATCCCCAGGAAGAACGAAGCTACTCTGAGCATTCACAGTACGGCCCCGAGCCACCTCTCACCTTCCTGCCATCGCTCACCTCAGTGCAATGTCTGCCTTGAACCCAGAATTCAGGTATTTTACCACACAAAGAGGTGTGGGGAGAGGGGTTGAGCAAACACAATGCTGAGAAATGAACCAAAGCAGCAATTTATGTCACACTGATGTGGTCTGCTGCAAATAACAGGGAAAACTTATTTATTTGGACTTTGAGAGGTAAGTAAATGGGACACCGAGGGTGCCATGGAAGATGGATCACATGTTCTGTTTCAGGCAGGCACCCCACCTGATGGTGCCCAACAGCCATAAGCAGTGGTATGGGGCAGTCCCGCACAAACAGGAGTCTTGTGTGCCTCCAGTCATGGCCATTTCACATCACTAGGGGGATAGATGAGACAGCCAGCAGCCAAAATCGCCACCTTGAGGTGGTCCAGGGAGACCTTCTGGACAAGTGTCTACCTGGGTGAGAGGCAGTCTGTGCGTCCCCTGCAACCTTCTGGCCCAGGGCAGCACTGGAGAAGGACATGGCACTAACCCAGTCAGAACTTACACAGTGCCCTCCCTTCTCAGGAAGGATACAACAAGGGCTGAAACTCTTTCAATAAGAATTTAACATCAACCCTTACAATAATGAGATACAAATAATTCCTGACATCATCTGGTTAGGACATAGAATCTTGTACAATTTCAGATTGAGTTCTGCTAATTATTTAGGCTCCAGAGCTTCCAGATTAACCTAGGAGCATGCAGGCACTGCTGCATGCCAGCAGCTCTCTCTGCAAGACCAGTCCCGCTGTGATCCCAGGGAGCCGCCTCACAAGAGCACAGCCAACTGTCTGGCTCCAGGCTCCAGGCAGTAACCAGCAGCAGACACGAGGCATGTCGCGGCATTCGTGCAGTGCTTATGGTTATTCTGGGAGTAAGTAAGAGGCTGTGTTGTGTCACTAGTCATTTGAAGCAGCTCCCGGTGATTCGAGCAGTTTTCCCTATAAAGATGAGGGCATCACGCAACTCAAAAGCAGAAGTAACAAATGTCTGGTGGACCAAAGCAAATCCTGGCCCAAGCTGGTTTTAAAAACAGCCAATTTTTGAAAGGTTATTTGGCACGTTCTGATGTGTGTTCAGAGACCTGGGCTTTATTCTACTGCGGTGATGAATTCCACTTTTGAACTTTCTGTGCTTTAAGCCATTGCCCATTACCAGTCATAATGCTATGGACTTTCAAATGCTGCCAAAAAATAAACCTGTATTTCAAGCAGGTCACTGGAAAACAGAAAGCAAGGGGGGGAAGGAAGTTTGTGCAAACAGAAGCTGTGCTCCTCAGCTAAGCCCTGTTAGGGGCAGCATGAGTATCTACCTGGTTTGGCAACCTGTTAGCCAACAACCTGTGCTGCATGGCATTGTCACCCTGTAAAACAGCTGAACCACGAGTGCTCATCCAAAGCATCGGCACCACAGAGCAGGATACGGCTCCTGCAGTGCAGGGAGTGGAGACTGAACTCAAGGGAGGTGTAATGATGCGAACTCCCTTAGGGAGTACGCATCAGCCAGAGATGCAAGTCAATCACAGCCACAAGTCAACCAAGAGCTTTTGACCAGCTTCAGGCCATGGCCCCAGCACAGAAATGTTCCCCGGGTGTCACGTGGGCAGGTTCTCGCTCGTTGCCACTTTTCCTCCCATCGCTTCTGGTGACAGCACCTGAACCGCTCAGCTTGGGAGGGCAAAAATGTGCAATGAGGAGCAGAGACTCCAAAAGAGATATTTTCCTTTCAGAAATACACTTCTGTCTTGTTTTGTATCCAGCTTGAAAACAGCATCTCAGTGGGCTTCTGCTTCCTTGAATAAAGGTTAAAAATTGCTCTGCTTCAAAAATGTCCATATGTTTCAGACAGTGAGCTTCTGCTCAGAAGTTTCTTTAAAATCTGTTTTCACACTGACAGAGTAAAACCAACTGTTTTTCAACTTTTTTTCCCCTCATGGCAACACTTCTCAAACACCAAATAAGAGTTCAAAGCTGACCACCGGCACAGGTTCACTTTGGGTGAACCCCTCAGGGCAGCAGGCACTTTTCCCCCAAGGTGGTGTGCCTGGCAGAACGCCGGAGCTCTCCAAGCGCCTTGTCCCATCTGTGCCACCTGCTCCTAGCACGGCCACCCACCTTCTCCTGCTCTGCTCCTGACACGGTTACAGAGATGAATGTCCCTGGGCTGACAAGAAGGAAATCTGTCTTCCATTCAGTAAAAACATGTTCCATGGTCAAAAGAAAAAGTGCTTTAAATTGAGGAGAACATCTTCCTGATGATTAGGAAAAATAAAAAACCCCCTCTTCACTGATTAATTTCTTTTCATCAGGCACTGCCCACTCACTGATATCAACAGTTTTAGTGAAAATGTTTAACGTTTTTTGATGTAAAATTGTCATTATGTTTGGGTTTAGTATCTTAAGTGGTGGAAAAAAAGTCTGGATTTTTGTGTAAAAAGACTTTTGATTTAAAAATGAATTGATGTTCAAAAGAAAAGCAAGAGCTTAAAATCCAAATGGGGCCAATTCTCCTTCTTTCATTTCCTGTTTTCTTCCATTTGAATTTTATCTCTGCCTCAGACTCTTCCCATATTTTTCATGATTTCATAACCATATTTTCCCATTAAAAATAAGTTTCTTGTTACTGGAGGAACATCCTCAAAATCACAAGAGAGCAACTTGCTGCCAAACACTACTGGAAAAATAATTATCCTGACTACACAAGGCACTGTCACATGGAGTCAAGGTGAAACTCCTTTCCCTGAAGAGGTCCAACACAAGATTTAGGGAATTCATCTACTTAATTAAATAGAGGAAAATGCTACTTTTCCTCCTAATCTTTCAGTTACCCTAAGTGTTGGTTGCACTGCACCCTTGTAAAATACTGTGGGGCTTCAACTGCGTGTCTCTAGAAGTTGTCATTTCTGAAACTGAGGAGCAAGAGTCCTTTAGGAGAATTATATGATGAATATAGTGCACAAAGCCTGTGACTTATGTACAAACCATCACGGCAGAAACAGGAAATACTGCTGCTAATAACCTGTAAATAAAGGGAAAGTGGCTTTTTTGATTTCCCAATTAAGCAAGATAATACTTTCATCAATTATATTTTTATGTGACATATTCTCAATATGGATATAATAAATGGTATTATGCCTGTTGGTTAACAGCTCAAAGAAAATCCATTTAATTGGCCTTGCCCTTGCAGAAAGTAACACCCGTTGGCTGTAAACCGTTCCCTAACTCATACACACAACTGGTATATTCCTGGAAGTCCAGCTCAGCTTTACGCACCGTAACTAACTTCCCAATCTGACACCACTCCTCTGCTCAGAGAATGGTCTTCCCTCCAAAGCAAAGGCCCAATCATCCTTGCCCCACGGAAGTCCCAGGAAAGGTGCTCCCTTTGCGATCCCAGAGACTGCCGGCCAACGTGCACGAGGCTCGCACTGAATGGCAGTCACAGGGTCTTGACCGGTTTCCTGTGCAGGGTGGACGAGCGGGTGGGAAGAAGGTGGTGGGGTTCACCCTTTGGGGATGGTTGATCGAGATTTGATATAACAGGGCAGAAAACCCAAAGTGCTGCTGCTGAAGGGCTGCAGGGGGATCCAGGCATCTCATGCACAGTAACTCAATAAATGCAGGTGGTGAATGGAAAGGCAAGTAAAATATCCTGACCCAAGTCAACCAAAAGCCTGAACTGCAGAGAAGAAAAACAAAAGTGAAGAAGTCCCTGCCCTTCCAGCACCTCTCAAGGGCAGAAGAGAAGAAAGGTCTGTCCACTCATGGCTACAACCTTAGTCCAGGCTTTTTCATCATCTTCCATTCCACTGCAGGGCATTACAGCAGAAATATGTTTGTCATGTATTTCTCCCAGAGCCATTTGTCTCCAGACCACCCAGCTCTGTGTAAGCAACGTGGTTTATGGACTCAGTGCTTTGCAGCTATTTGTAGAGCTCCCCACATGTCATGAAAAACTTTATCCCTAAATTTCACTCTCCGTATTTCTATTTCATTTATGTTGCTGCTTTGCATCAAAGCATGCAGTGGCAGGCAGCTGCAACCTCATTCATCTCCCTCACCTGGGTCCTGAGCACGTTGGCTGAACACACTCATGGGTTTGCCAGTTACACCTTTATGTTAGTGCAGGATGAAGCAACTGACTGTCCCGTTAGACCCCAAATCCTTGAGAGAAGTCTGTTACATTTTTCAAAAGCCAGGTGTTTGTGTACCTTGGCCAGGACAGCTGCTGAGCTTTTGGATGCTCCACTGAATGGTTGCATGTTGGGCCAATGGCTGTAAGGCATCTTGGTCCACATCCCAACACAGGCTGTGTCCTCAGGGGCCAGGTGGTCACCATCAGCTAACTATTAATCCCTGTGAAACCTCCACTGAAAGGCCATGGAAGCTGCTGAGCATCCCCCAGCCTGCTTTCAGACCTCACAGTTGTTATCTTATCAGCTACAAACCCTGGAAACATGAGACAAAATCTTGTTAGTCCCTCCATTCTTCTCTAACAGTGGTGTCTAAAGACCAAATACCACAGGAGATGGGCCATGCTGGAAGCTGTTCTGTTTGACAAGGGACACCTCCTCAGAAGCAACACCACTGCCTGATGTTTAAAGCCCATCAGGCCACTATCTTCCCCCATGTGGAACATATCATGATAGGCTTACAGAAAAAAAGCTAACATGTACCTGTTTCTAGGTTTTCATTTCAGTCGAGTGGGCAGTAAGAGAACAGCTCAGAAGCAGAGCCAAGACACAGAGTTTCTATTCCTCACAGCTTTGTAAAGTGGTAAGAAAAAGAAAAAATTTCTATTATTTCCAAGGCAGGTTGCTTCCCCTAATTAGTGAGTCAGCTCTGCTAATAAAGATTACAACAGGGCATGAAAGCAGTGCTGAGGATGGGAGTATTTAGGCAGGTCAGTGGGGGTTTTCCTAAACATTTTGATTACAACTTTAACTGCACTAAAACACATGCAAAAGCCCTATCATTAAATTTAAACAGCCTGATGATATGCGGTACCAGACTATGAGAACTGCAAATAAATTGCTGTAATCTGCCACGCTGTCACTTATCCTGCTCCTCAGCAGCCATAATTGACTAATAGGATAATAAGGTGGCAGCTATGAATCTGAAGGCTTGACTCCGTTGTTTTAAATGCCCTTGAGGAGAAAATACTCCAAGTCAAGAAGACAAAGTGGCCTGATCACAATCATCTTCCTTGATTCAACATATTTAAATGCTCATTACTCGGTGTACAGTGCGATGTCATCCTGGTCTCTCCTGCAGGGTGACAAATGTTCAAGCAATGCCCTTGTTCCAAAGAGTCCCCCTCATCCCCCCCTGCCCTTTGCTGAACAAGCGTGTGAAGCCACAGCAAGAAGCGGTGCTCAGTGTTGCCCAGCTCAGCCACAGCCTAGAAAAATAACCTTTTACGCCCTGGAGGCCACCTTCGACTGACTTTGGGACCAGAGCACCAGCAGCTATCCTATCCCACACAAGGGTAGCAACCTCATACCAATTTCAGCAAGTAGATCATTGTCGTGTGAAGATGCTCTTGGTGAGCTAGGATAGAGTGTATTTATGACTGGGGCAGATGAGGTTCAGTGCTGCTTACAGAAGAATATTTGAGGGGCTAAGAGCAAACAAGGCATTTTCCAAGCAGAGTAGAGACCAATCAGGATAAAAGAAACTTGCCCTTTTGCTATGACAGCACTCCAACCCATCCCGTAGTTGTCCTAGAGCTGGAGTCCAAAGCTCACACACAGACCTCCTACCGTGTGTGTGTACACATGCAGGAGAACTGCATCATGGCAAGTATCCTCACCAGCCCTCAGATCCTTAGAGACAATACCGTGGGGAAAGATAAGCTGATGTGAAATGGCCACATGGGTACCTAAGCAACCCCTCGCACAAAGTCTTTCAGAGAGCTGAGCTGCTCCCTGGTGTAAATGGAAACGTAGAGCTGAGAAATGAATAAGCAAACTGACCTCCAGAGTAGATCAGCATCTGAACTTCTGCAGTCATTGTGCTCCTCAATGCAGCTTAGTGCATGAGGGAAGACTGGAATCGGTGCCAGCCCTACATCTCCCACAGTTTCCCTCCTGCAGCTCCAGCCTGCATCCCAGACAAGCATTTTATTGTTTTTTTCCCCGCCTTTTGCCTTTCTCAGACATCAACAACTCATTCCTCCTCTTCCTTACCAGGAACAAAAGGGGCAGCAGGACCACTCCACCATGCTTCCTGCAGCGGGGCTCCCCAGCTGCCAGCCAGTGCAGCGCTGTGGGGTGGCCACCGCCGCCGTTTCATTTCACCCTGAACCTATGTCACTTTGACTGTCCTTAGCCCAGGTAAGAAAACCACAATGGAAAAGTCTCTGGTCATTTCACAGTGGTTTGTTTTTAAAAGCAGAGGCACTGCTGCCAGTTTTGGCAATCTGTCTCACAAACCCCCATTGCCTCCCAGCCTTTGCCCTCAGAAGCCACAGGGCTCCTGCTGTGACCAAGAGCACCACTTATCCACAGGCAGCATCCAGCTGGCTCCACTTCCTTCAGGCAGAGCATGTTTTCCAGCACTGACAGAGGAGAGCCCTGCTCCACCAGGGCATCCTCAGCCCACTAAGGAGAGACAGATGCAGGGTCTGTGCTGGGAGGGACTTCCAGAAAGAGAAAAAAGGCATGGCGAGCCTCAAAGCATCAATGTGGGTCCACGACTAACAGGGAGAGAGACAAACCTGGATGACAGAAAAAACCAGCCAGAAATAGGATTCCAAAATCAGAGACAGGATTTCTTTGGAAGCACTTGGGGCTAAAAATTTGGTTTAGGATCTACTGAAGAGGTTCTTTTCATTTAAGGACTTAGTTGCCTTGATGTAAGAATGAATTTAATTTAAGAAGAACTCTTAATTTGTGCCAGCGTCTTTAACTCTACCTAAGGACAGAGCTGGAAAGGACTGCTGTTTGTGATTCAGTCTGTTTACAGCACGGCATGTTAAAGCAATTAAGGGTGCTTAAAGATAAAATACTCCTGAACAGCTCGCCATTAGGTCCATTTGAGCATGCAGTGTCAGCAAGCAAAACAGTATCTTTAACTCGGTGTGCTAAGAAAGTTTGAGTCTGGGTAATAACTTTTCTTTAATAATGCAAATTACAGAAAATAATGAGAAGATTTGCATGCTTCCTCGACAAAGAGGGGCATTTCAAAGTCTCGGGGAGCAGTCTAGGCAATAAGAAATGTTCTTGTTGTGCCAAACTGCTTTGCTTTTCCTCTTTCCTGCTGACCGAAGGGTTTCACGCTGGAAATGCTAATCACGCTTTCGTTTGCCATAGCTCACCCTTTTGTTCTTGTTGTCTATAGAAACCTAAAATTCAACGGAATCACCATCGGCTGCGGTGTTCACTATGGCCCATCTATATGCTCACACATGCTTTACCCAGGAACTCCTCCGCACATCCACATGCATGAATCATTGCAGAATTCAAGGCGACAGGCAAAGGCTGAAACCTCCTAAGTCTAAAGCTAAAGAAGATGAATCCTCTCATTTTTCTCTCTGCTGCCAAGTTCTTAGCTTTATGCTCACATCCAGTCATCAGATTAAAAATCTTCATTTCCACAAACTTTGAAATTGATCTTATTTGAGAGTCAGAAGATTAGAAGCCACAAGTGCCTTCTGCTGAGGCACAGGAACTGCCTAGACAAGCTAAAGAGTCATTAAGAAAAATTGAAAACAAAGAAGCAAGTTATTTTTCAAGGCCTCAACGGAAATGTCAAACAACTGGAATAATAATATGTAAGTAAGAGATTTAGGGACCCTAAACAAGTTCAAGAATACTGCTTCAAGCTTGCACAAGCCATTTGAAAGAATGCCCTTTTACCTGGCTTATATGGGAAAATCAAAGTGCAAGATGCAAAGTAATACTGTGCGATACCTGGCATAAAGTTTCCTAGTACCAAAACCCACACACCACGTCCAAGTACTATAAAGGTCTCAAGCTGTGCACATTCAAATTGGCTCAGAAAATCTCCAATAGGCTAACTTTGACTGGCACTAGTGCCAGGACAGCAACTCACATGCCCAAATACAGATGTCTGCTAGCTTTTTGGGGGTCGAGGGTCTTCTGCCTAGCCTCCAGCTGCTGCTTCAAAAGAGTGCTGATGTCCATCGTGTCCCAGACCACATCTGCCAGGCCTGGGCAGATGCCTTGGATGCAGCTTGGCTGCTTGGGATGCCCAGACCCCTCTTCTGGGTTTCTCATGGTGCTGTGCTTTAGCTGTCTAGGAAGTAACAGGATTGACTCATGATACCCTCATTAAAACAGCATAGGCACTCTGAGAAATCTTCCCTTTCAATTGTATTTGTAGAAACAAGAACGATGTTGGCATGCTGAATGCCTGAAGAAAACACAAATTTGGGATCGTTTTCAAGCCACAACCCCCCCCACCGTCTCAGGATTTACAAGCCAGATAGTTCACTCACACACTACCTACACACAACAACATCTCTAAATAAATTACTGGGTTTTCCCTGTGACTCTTCTGATAAGGGAGGATGTGAAGCTTCTTGAAAATTCTGTTGAAAAACTTGGATTTTCATTTATAAACTGAAAAGAAGCAACGAGTAAAAAATAAAAGACTCCAATTTTCCCATTTCACCTGCACTATTTATTTACAATAGAAAGCTCTGCATTACCTGCTAGCTCTGGTTGTACTGCAGGGCAGAAAAATGAATGAATAGCACTCTTTCTAGGCCTAAGGTAATGACAGCCATCAGGTCAGAAGACAGCGTGAGAAATGACTTCTAGGGAAAGTCCCGATTTGCTTTATTACACAGGAAAAAAACCTCATCAAAACCCTAAAACACTATTACATTTTCCCTAATCTACACAAAACTTTATGATGGGTAACAGGGTCTTCCAAATGATCCTAAGACACCTTTTGAAGGAAAGGTCACTTGCCTGCCCATATTGCTACCTGAATGCATTTATGCTGATGTAAAATGCACTCTCCCACTAGAGAGAAAAAGGTTGCATTCAGGGAAAGCACTTATCAAGATTAAATTTACATTTTCTGAGATTGTCAAAAAGTGCTTTTCACAAAGAACAACTTCAGAAGCTATGCTCACATTTAGAAATGCTGCAAAAAGCACTTTCTGAAATAGGATTTATTAGTCCCAAACCTGACAAAGCTAGAAAATCCACAAAGGAGCTGTTTTACTGTTTTTAAAGCAATGGCTCCAAGATTAAAAACAGTATAAAAAATATTTCAGAATGTAACTTAAATGAGATGCTCACAGACTGAACTGCATGCTTAGCTAAATCTCTGAGTTAGGACCTTTATATGCACGTATATATACGTCAGCACACACCAAACACCTTTATTGTATTTATGTAGGTCTCAACCAGTAAAAATACATTTCATATATGTGAGATGGCACTTTTACATTAGAAATGTGTGCACGTTACACCATAGGGACATACATGCAATACATTCCTGAGATTGCAGGGAAAAGGGTTCCCAAGTTATATAAACCACAGTTTTAACACAAAAGACAAAAACTAAACCAATTCTAGTAACGCTCAGCAGCCTTCTCTGCTGTTTCAAGAGTCTGCACTTTGAACTAGAAGCAAACCCCGTGAAGCCTGATAAACCAACAGCCATAAATTTAATGCATTAACAGCTCTGCTCCTCTCTCCTTCAGTGCACACATCTGAGAAGCGGGTTATGTTCTCATTTCAGACAGAGGGTGAATTTATACCTATAGCAGCACCCATCAACAAATAAAAATACACTCTCAAGTTTAGCGAGTGAAGTTGGATTTTGCAGACATTAACAAAGTCATTTGCCAAATGGGTTATTGCGACTCAAAATTCCTGACCACATGAAGAGAGTTATTGGGCAAATTAATCCTTCCTGGTCTGTGTTCTGAAGTATCAACAATTTGTCTGAGTTACAGTCTGTGCTGAACCTTTTCCGGTGTCCTGTGAGAAATGAGTCTGGTATGTTTAGTCCACTTGCCAGAGAGCTAATAGTTCGGCACCACAAAAATTATAACCTTGGTTATTGTTTCCCTTGCTGGCAATTCTCAGCAGAGACCTCAAAGCCTGAATATGCCTCAAAACACAAAGGACCAAACACTGGAAACAGCCTATTTTTAATCACAGGGAGCAAGCATTGCTGTTGCCATCAACAGACCCAAGATTTTGCTTCATCCAAAAGGAGGATCAGCATACTCAAGTCGAAAGACAGACTGAAGAAGTTTGCTGTATTACTACTATCTGTTTCGGGACTACATCTGCTTCCTAGAAAGAAATGTCAATAATTATCTATTATTGAAAATAAGAAGATAAAAGACATGACTTAAAAGCATTCTCATTTTGATTAACTTTTGCAACTTGTAGGCAGTTAGTTACTCATTAAACATTTAAACTTGAAATAGGTAATTTGGGGAGATTACGATCACATTTGCAGAGGCCCCGCAAAGAAAGAGCTGCTTCATTTTAAATTGCTACATGTTTCCATAGTATCGCAGAATGTTAGGGGTTGGAAGGGACCTCTGGATATCATCGAGTCCAAACCCCCTGCCAGAGCAGGACCATAGAATCTAGGGCAGGTTACACATGAATGAATCCAGATGGGTCTTGAAAGTCTCCAGAGAAGGAGACTCCACAGCCTCTCTGGGGATCCTGTTCCAGTGCTCTGTAACCCTTACAGTAAAGAAGTTCTTCCTCATGTTGAGGTGGAACTTCCTGTACTCTACTCAAGGAACTTCCTTGCCCCTTGTCCTATCGCAGGGCACAAGTGAAAAGAGGTTGCTCCTTTTTTCTTGACACCAAACCTCCATATATTTATACACAGTAATTAGATCCCTTCTCAGTCTTCTCTTCTCTGGACTAAAAAGCCCCAGGTCTCTCAGCCTTTCCTCACAAGACATGTGTTCCAGTCCCTTAATCATCCTCACAGCCCTCCGCTGGACTCTCCCGAGTAGATCTCTGTCCCTCTTGAGCTGGGCAGCCCAGAACTGAATGCAATACTCCACATGAGGTCTCACCAGTGCAGAGTAGAGTGGGAGGAGGATCTCCCTCGATCTGCTGGACACACTCAGTGCACCCCAGGATACCACTGGTTTTCTTGGCCACAAGGGCACACTGCTGTCCCAAGGATAACTTGCTGTCCACCAGGACTCCAAGGTCCTGCTCCACTGAGCTGCTCTCTAGCAGATCACCTCCTAACCTTTACTTTTTTGGCTAGAAATTATTTCATAAAGTGTAAAAAATCGATGTGCTAGATCACTAGCATCTGAGATGGTTTTATTCTTTTCCTCTGATTTCTGAATGCATTGAAGATATTCTCCTGTGTCACTTTAAGAACTGAATCACTTCAGTGCCAAAACCAACAGTAATAAACAAAAAGACCAAGCTAGCATATTTGTTTCTATGCACATGCATGTGCATATGTATATATCAAGCAAAAATAGGGCACAGCACTCTCAACAGATAGCCCCCTTTAGCTCTAAAAAAATATTCCCCAAACACTACTTTTTAGCCAAATTTGATTTACCTTGATGAATATTCCATAAAGGCTTTCTTTTTCCTTTCCTCTCAAGGCAGAAAAGAATCCAAGTAATTAAAGAACAAGAATATCATCCCCCTGACTCACAATAAAAGCTCCCAGACTCTCCTACTTGTGAATGGCATGCTGCTCTTTCCAATCCATGTGAAACTCTACCTGCATCTTCAGCAAGGACCCAACACTGACCTCCGGTAATAGTCAGTGGATTGTAAGTGTTGAAAGCAATGTAAAGGGAGAGCATTACTATGGCAGATGATGACATGTATTGTGCCTGATGATGGTGGAGTACGACTGCTGGGGCTACTTCCACAGCCCCAGGACTATATGACTGCAGCATCACCTTTTAGATAGGCTGCCTATGAACTTACAACAACTATCTCCTGAGCACTTCTACTGCTCAGCCACTAGCAAGGGTCAAAGGTATTTAAGATCGACCGTGTTGTTGTGCTGCTATCAGCTATTTAATACATTGCCTTGCTGAATTCTGGCAGGGGTATTCTGGACGATAACATCTGCTTCTTTCCATGGTGGTCTGACATCTCAAGATGATAAAGTTGAACTTCCCTCTCCCATTCCTACTCCTTCTTTGAAGACACAGCATGCCACAGAAATCAAGTCTGACCAGCTCAGGTTTATTCTGCTATTCATCAAATAAAACCTTTATCAGTGGACAAAAAGAGAGGAAATTCAGGAAGGACAGAAGTGGTACTTTCATAGAAGTTGCTCATCCGGTGAGCACATACTAAGACAAGTGAGTGAAAAAGCAGCGCTTGTGGGACAGTGCTGTATCCTTGCTCCAGGCTTATGATTATGCATTGTAGAGACAATTCAAAATCATACCAAGACGATGTTTGGTGCCAAACACTGACTACCACAGACCAGCTCTTCCCACCAAAACAGCTTACACACATGACCCTCTTGGAATATAGTCTATCCTGCATTAAAATCATCTTGCCTCTGCATAAAAACAAAAAATTAAGGTTCTCAGCATATTTTAAGAGCCTGAAAACATAGTCATTTCAGGAAGAATCATCTCCATTAACATTCATAACTACAGAACAGGAGAAATGTAAAGCTTGCACCCAACCAATTTAACTGCTCTACAGTCTGCAATGCTGCATGGAGCTGAGGAGTAAGACCCTAAACCTCTGCAATCAATTCAAAACAAAAATTCCATCCCTGTTATGTAAGTAGTGGTTGATTCATAGCTGGAGAAAATAAAATTGGCAGGTTTAGTAACTCCTTCAAGGTCAGGGAGAGTCAGTGGCTGGTCAGGAACCAGCTGGTAGAATCCAGACCTCTCCCCACACTGACTCAGTGATGGGTTCACCTACTTCAGTGAGCGCATGCAGGGCTAGAATGGCTCTTCTCCCAAAGCCAACTAGTCATATTGTATTCCCCTGTAAGAAAAACAAAAAAATATATATATTTGGACAACTTGTGATGCAGGCAAACTCTTCCCCGCAAGCTCACTGTGATGACAGCAAAAAGAGCAAAAGAGAGGGGAAAAAACCCTCCCGAAAACCATTATAAAAGATGAGGGTTGGTACACTTAAGCTCAGGATGATTTAAAGCTTATATGTCTGGACATATGATGCATTTCAAAAAATCTCTGGAAAACATCTTAGCAAAGGGTGCTTCCCTTGTCTCTTCGCTGTGCCTATCCAAAACAATGAGACAGACAATAATAGCTGCCTCCCTGTAAACAAGTGCTGCTGGGAGTGCTGGAAACAGCCAGCAACCAGAGGTTAATTTTTTATTAATTAGAGCACAAAGCATCCTGGCTTGTACCTCATTAGGGCATCTCCAGGCAGTTTGGCTTGGCTAAGCGGAGAGTCAAGGGAGGCGGCAGGCACCCTGCGACAAGACTGTCGTGGGGAAAGCTTCTTCAACCAGGACATGGCAAGTTTGATCAACAGCAGTTTCTCAGGCTGGATAAAAGGCAATCCCAGTGCACTGCTGGCTTTGGTTGTCTGAGAAGGCTCCTGAAATCTGAGCCAGCAGCAACAAACCCCATCAGTTTTAGCCAGGCTGGTTTTTTTTTAAATAGTTTGGGAGGGAGAGAGCGCCAGGAAAGGCAGGCAGGGAAAATCATCAGGAAAGCAAGCAAAGGGAGAAGAAAAGAGAGTGAAAGTTGATATTACAGATTTGTCTATTTAAATATAACCCTAATACGTCTGACACACCAGAGCACAGGGTCTCAATTTGAAGATTAAATGAACCTCGTGGGGCAGGCCCATTTTGAAATATACAGGACCAGGAGTCATCTAACTTGATTTTATTGTCCCATCCGTCTCTATCCTAGCCCCCCTCCCCTTATTGCAAAACAGACTCCTAGCATTGAAAACTTAACCCCTCTACATCATCTCCAAATCCCAGTAAGTCAGCTGAACATCTCCAGACGTGACTGCAAAGAGAAAGAACATACAGTGTCTGCAAAGACATCACAATGTGTCCTTTTCTCTGTGATACGCTGCAGATAAGGAGGGCTGCTTCTCCCAGGACAAGCTGTGGGGAGGTGTGTGTCTGTCCCCATCCACATGCTCACGTGCCAGAGTTTTCTCTTTTTTTCACTACTCCTTCTCATTTTTCATTTCTTGTTCTCCTGGGAAGACAGCTCAGACAGTGTCTGGCCTTACCCAGAGATAAACCTCCTTGTTCTTGTCAAAAGCAGTGCCGGATGAATGGCAGAGCAGGCAGCACGGCATTTCAACTCTTCCTCTTAAAAACTGATTAAAGAATAGCAGCGTAGCATTCACGCTGGCACAGATTACGCACAACTCACCGACAATACCCACATCTTTCTAAATCATCCAGTATTTCATTTAAGTGTCAGATGAAACATTATTTGCAATTCCTAACAGAAGGCTATCAAATGATGCTTGCACCATGGTAACACATGACATCAAATTAAGGAAAGTTTAAAAATTAAAAGTAACCACCAAATTAAAGTTGACTCCTTGGTAAATTCAATGGTGCTGCCTACTGCCCTTTCTGTCAGGAAAGGAGGCTTCGTTCCTCAGCAGTCCTCTTTTAAATACTGTGCTTTGGATTCAGCCGCATTACATCTGCCTGAAGATCAAAACATGCTTTTCAGAAAATGACAAAACCCTGAATTAAGTAAATAAATGCATAAACTGATGTTGGAAATATCTAGGAAATATACCCTAGAGTGAAGTTAACAAGCAGCAGAATTAGAAATAAAGCCGATCTCTAGATTCAGATTTCTTTTAAATTGCAAGTGTTTTCAAAGTTGTGAAGAAGCTGAGCCATTAGGATGCAAACCAAGTATCCACTTTTTTAAATGTCTTTAAAAGGTAACTTTATACATCAGAACCCATGACTGTTCCAAGTATTTTCCAAAAATTTGCAGAAAAGTCATCGGTATGTCTTTTACACGCTATACGGTAGCCCAATATGGAGGCAATAGCCATAGGTACCACATTTGCATTTATATGCAGACATTTACATGAATAAATGAAGTGTTTTGTATGTCTGGATTCCCATTTAGACAGAAATCCCTGCTTCCTAGAGCACATTTTCAGGAGCGTGCTTAAAACAGAGGCCTTAAACAATGTCTTGCTGCATGAGCCTTCCCCCAGTGTGGCAGTGAGCTTGTAATTTTAAATTCATTTTTCCCCTCCATCTCTGGAGCTGTGCAAGAAGACCCTTTGAGTATTTTAAAGCCCTAAGAGCGTGTCTGTTTACCGACGGCAGCATTACAGCTTAGAGCAAATTCATTCCTTTGCAAATGATCTTCTTGGCACCACGTTTTGGAATTTGCTCCATCATTTTCAGAGAAGGCACAGTGAGAGCTACAGAAGCACTGAGGCACGTGCATCCTGCACCTTTTTAGCTCACTGGAAATCCAAACAATTTTAAAAAGTGGAATTGAGGAAGAAAAAATGAGCTATGGGGAAAAAAAGTGATTAACCGAAATATTTAAATTCCCTGCAGGAAGGCTCACATCAGGTACAACTTCTCCCAGGTGATGAGGAATTGCCAGGCACTTCACGCCCTAATCAGTCTCTGGGGAAGCCTGGCTCAAACAGTGCCAGACATGGGCTCTGGTCTTGGGTCTGCTCTGAATTTCCTTTGGGACTGGGTGAGTTATTTAAAACTTGTAGTGCTTCAGCACTTCACTAATTCATCAGTGGGTCAAATCACAGTTTAACAACAGTTCCAATTTCTAAAAGGAATGCATTCAGTTCATAAGTCAGTCATATGCACTCTACTCGCTAGGAGACAGAAGGAAAAAGAAATCCCCCTTGTGATTATTTAAAAAAAAAACCCACCCAAAGTGTCCCTTGCTGCTGCACTGCCTTGCGCTAAATCCCATGAAATGCTATGATGAGCTATTTGTTTCCATCCCCAAAGAATTCCCCTTAAAAACACTGCAGCTCAGTTGCAAAATCTTTTATTTCAAGCCTTCGGAAAGCTGGGTTTTCTGAAGGACACTGCAACCTTTGCTCCCCTGGAGCCCTGCAGTACATGTGCACCTGGGAAGCGTGGCCAGGGAAGCATGGGGCTGGAGCCTGTGAAAGCCAAGCATGGCTTGGAAAAAAACCCCAAACTCCACAAATCCCTTAGCGCACATGTGTTTTTCTCTTCAAGTCAGACTCCCTGCTTGCTGTCTCTGAGGCTAAAGTTAAAAAAACTTACAAAGTGTCTAAGTTATTCCACTTTTTTTTTAAAGCCTCAGACATTAAACTATTTGGTGAACAATTGTTTTTAGGCGTGAGAACAGCAGATGAATCATTATTTTTATCAAGCTCTGTACTTCAGGCAAAAATTCCCTACTGAAAAATCTTTGCAGATACAGCAGTGGAGTGTAATACTACTACTCTGCCGTGAAAAGGACACCACAAAATACTTAGACTCGTACCCTGAAGTTCCTCCTTCCCTGAACACAGTTCTCAAGGTATGCTGGAGTACTCCGAATCTAGGATTGAACACCATGCTTGCCCAGGTATCAAGTAAAAACCTGCTGGAGCATCTTCCAGTTCCTCCAACACTTCTTTCTCCTTGCAGCTACCACCACAGAACAACCACCAAAAGGTCCTGCTCTACCACTGTAGCTTCAAGGCCTGGGTTCCGCTCCCCCCACCCCCTGGCCCAGTATACTAAGCCAAGGGTCAAGTTTCCAAAATTGTTCAATATCTAAGGCCTTGTTTTTGCCTCGAGGAGACTGGTAGGGCACTTCACCTCCAGCCTGGCCTGCCTGTAGTTTAGCATTAGTTTTTTCTTTTACCTTCCTTCCACTGTGCTCTGAGCTGGACAGACGCTAATTGAAAACGCCCAAGTACTGCTTGCACGGTACAACTCTATCATCAAAATGTCACACCTCCTCTGTCAGGTATCGCAGAGCATGCCCTGAAGCTCAGTCTCAGACAGAGCGATGAAGGACACTGCCAGTGGTCCTCAACAGGCTCCAACGCCGTGACGGCAGCTGCAGACGGGAGCATGTCTCAGTGGCGATGAAGGGAGTGTTTTCAGTCTTGCTAGTTCAATCATATCAAGCTTAATGAAAATGAAAAATACACCTTTTGTCCATCAAGACAAAGGCATTAGACCAGTCAAGGCTTCTGTCTCAGCTCTTCTGGAGTTATTCTTTTTAGGGTGTACACACCCTAAGTCTGGACTCCTTTCTTTATATTCTCAGTGTCCACATACGGTACCTGAACCACTTCTTTTTTTCCTGTCTTTAAAACGGGCGGAGGACCCTGCCCACAGCTTACTGGGCCATGATGCAATTCAGATGCTGTTTGCAACATGCAGTGAATTTCTAGAGGAACACTCAGGAATTGAAAGCTCAATGACTCGAAAGCTGTTTTTTTACTTGGCTTTTCTGTGGAATGGAAACTACAGCAAAGGTAGAATCATCAACCACAGCAGGAGCTACTGCAAGGAAGAGGGACTCATGCTCTGGCTTTTTGGAGTCTGTCATTCCAGTCGGCCTTGTGCAGGGTGCCAGGACAAAACTGGCATGGCAGGGGACAGACCTTTAATGCAGAGAGGAGCTGTGACCCTGCAGCCATCACCTTCCAGCCTGCATCATGCCTGGTCTATCCAAAACCAAGGAAACTCTTATTTCCCTACAAAGTACCCGGAAGAAACATCAGAGCTGGGTGCACACCCACCTGGGGCAGCAGGGTGGGCTTCCTGGCCAGAGGGGTCCACATCAACAGCTCATGTTTCACCCAAAGACCTGGATGGAGTGTTTCACCTGGCTAAAGACTACGCTAACACAAAAAATACTGATGCTACTGCACATGCCCGTAGTGTGTCAACGTGCTAGAAAACCGCTGAGGATGCCAAAATGCTCTGATGGAAAAGGAAGATGGCGTTTGTAGGGCCAGTAATGCCATGGACTTTTAAGTCCTTCCTTAAAAAATACTTCCTCTCACACAATGAGAAAAGAAATAGTGCCTTCAGATATTTGGCGTTAGCCACCAGGAGGCAGGCAAATCTAAACAAGTTCATGTAGACGCAAAATTAAACCTGACAGCTGTACAGCTCCTCAGCAAGCAAACAGTATGTCCAAAGGGAAGCACAGAAACAGTCCCACGTTTATAAGGCCGAGTTTGTAAGCAAAAATTCTTCCCAAAGGAAGGTTCTGAGAACCAATGGAAACCAAAGACAGGGCTTGTCATTGCAGGAAGCTATCGTGTGCTTTGCCTGGTGCTTCTGCTCATCAGGTGGTTTGTGGCTGGTGGCCCCGGCATCCCGCATGAGCTTGCTGTGCCAGTGGTGGGGGACACACCAGCTCCACAGTCTCAGCCCAGCAGAGAAGCAGAGAAGGAAGGAGTCAGTCTGCCCCTTGTCCCCTAGGACCACCTGCAGAGGGGGGTTACCGCTAAGGCCTGACCTGCAAGCATGAATGCCCAAAAACTCCGTTAAAATGTCTATAAATAATTAGAAAAATGCTGTGAACTACAGCGCATAAATCACAGGTATCTTTATAGACTGTGAGAAGGCATTTCAAGGTAGCTGAATTATCCTGACACAACGGAGTTATTTATACATAAATTACAGTAACTTCGCCCATGCTAACGAGGCTGTCACCCCCCCACACCCCCTGATTTACTGTGAACTTATAATAGAAAAGCTTCATTTCCCTGACACTGGAGTGGTAATGGGACCTGTAATTCCCCCACCACAAGTGCTTCCCCCGCTGCTGGTGGTGAACCCAGGTGCATTTGCATGCCAGGGGGTCCCAGCAGCCACCCCCAGCCCAGGGAGGCCACCCCACATGGCTGTGCTGGCCGCTGCGCTGCGGGCCTCTGGGGCGGTTGCAGCCGGGGGATGCCTGCCCTCGCCTAGCAACTGGCTCGGAGGAAATGGCATCAATGCACAAGTAATTAAAGCGAGGAAGACCGACTTTAAAGCTGAAAGCTGAGAAGGAAAATTAAAACGTGGCTGAAGTGAATTCTTTTGTAATAAACACATGAAGAATTAGCCTCTTAGGGCATTTGCTGTAAGAAACAAGGTGCTTTTTTATCAGGCCTCTAGGTTGGTTGGGACCCGCAGGCTCTCTCCCACCAGGTTTGTTCTGGCCACCACCAGGCTGCCCATGGTGGCAGCCCCCAAGCTAAGCAAGGGGAAGGACAGAGAGAGGTCCCCAGCACAGGGCAAAGCACAGCTATGATTCCAAGGTACTGCCACAGCTCCAGGCCCAAGAGGGGCTCTCCAGTAGGCACCCTTACTTTCATCCCTGCCGAAACACTTCAGCTTTCCTTTCCAGACCCAGCTCCTGCTCAGATGTAAGTATGCACAACTGCAACCTTGGTCCTTCTGCTTTTTCTTCCTGTTTATGAGGCAGTAGAAAGACATTTATCTCAATTTCAATGCAGCAACTGTCCTGTGTGAGCCTAAAACTTCCAACGTGGCAGTGTGCTGGCCCTTGGTGAATGGTACAAGCTCAGCCAAGATGATGAGAGTTGGTGTGAAGCCTGCATTTATGCTACACTGCAACTCAAATTTGCTTAATTAAAATACCTGATGGGGAAGTACTGGGAGTAAGTAACAGCAGTTACTCGAAGTACTGAGTTTCCTCCAGCTGGACCTTGACACAGAGCAAAACTTGGCTGAAGGATCGCAATAACCCAATTACGCAGCTGCAGTCTCATACCTGCCCAGTCTGGGTCACCTCTTTGCCAATGCTCTGCCCCTGTACACCCCACCTAGCACAGACAGACATGAATCAGGGGGAGCCCAGTTCCATCCTGCAGCACGAGACTGGCTCCAGCAGCAGCAGCCCTTTTGGGTGAGAAGGCTGCAGCATCCATGGCCACCACGCTGCTTGGCCAGGTGGCCCTTATCCAGGTGGAGGCAATCCATACAGCAGCAAAATGAGGAGGAGAAAACCAAAAGAAAAATTTTCTCTAATCTCTGGAAAAAAAGCTTACAATGCCTCCCTAACGACCCACATTAACTTGTCAGTTTCCCAGCTTTTCCCATACTTAATACAAAAAAATAGTTTGCTGCTACACTGGCAATTAAAAAGGTCCCTTAAATCCCTGTAAGAAAGGAAAACGTTCCCTCACGCCCAGCAGGGCCATCCTGCTAAAGAAGATAATCCATTTAGGAACGAGTGTAACTGTTCTTGAAGAGAAAACAGAAATCTCCTTAAGAGACTTCCATCTCATTCTCAAAACTCCTCTAACCTTTAGCAACAAGGCTGCTACCCTTCTTCTTTGCAGGACCCAGCAGTCTGGCTGTAACTTGAAGCAAAAGGAGAGGGAGATGGTTAAGTGAAAAGAATCCCCCATCAGTTTGAAGAGAACCATTACTTTTGATTTTCCGTGAATGAGCATAAAAGAAATGAGGCAAATTACACATTTCTGTTTCTTTGAACTGTGACCAGGCAGTGTAAATGCTAAGGCAAGCTACTAGCAGCGAACATAGACAAGAAAAAGGACTAATTTTCTCCAGGCTGTCTGGCTGCTTTTCTAGTGGTACTTTGGAAGCCACTCTTGACCAGAAGCTCACAGGGGGACTTCTTGGCTGGCAAGGCTGCTGCAAAGTGAACTGGAATAATGCTAAATGAGTGGGAATCCCTTTGGTTGCACTGCTAACAGAAGCTAAAAGAAAATTATCTATTTACACCTTCATGGAACATCCTCTCAAATCATCTGAGCACAAAGGTAATCAGCATTTGCCAGCGATTGCTGTGTTGCATGGCTCATGGCAACCTCACGTTGGCCTCATGGGTTATATCATACGCTTCAGAGAAAAAATAATTATCACCACAAGCCTCAACAAGTTGAGTACATAGGAGATCTGACCAAGTGGCTGCAGTGCTGTCCAGCAAGTTTATAAAAACAGAGTAATTGTTACTGCCGTACCTTGAAGGCATAGAAAAAGAGGACAAAAATACACAGAGGTAATTTGATGCATGACATTTTGTACACAAAGCAGAGTGACAATGAGAGATTCAAGAAGCAAACACCTCTAGCCAGTAGACTAGCTGCAAACCAGACATCTTCCTATTTTGCTGATTTGCACCCTTCATGAGCTATTGTGACAAGGACCTCTCAAAAGAGCTGGTTCTCCAAAGCAAAAATTGTAATGGGAAGTCTACGTGAATATTGGGACTTAACACTTATCTTTCTGATACATGTATGGCCGCAGAGATGAGAACCCCCATCTTGCAGGACTGAAGTGCTTGAGAGACAAGAATTAATGGGGAAATAATAAAAAGAAGTGGGTCAGATGAGAGATAAGCGGAGCACAGCACACATGTAGGCAGGCTTAGCACAGGACAGGGACAGAGCTCCAGACTGCTCAGCTCCTTTCCAGCCCTGCCTTTCCGTCTCCCTTTGGGATGGTGAAAAGCCCGTCGGTTGTCTTCTCCATGGGCTAGCTTCACACCCATAAAATGGAAACAGGAGTATCCATCTCCCTTGTAAATCTCTTTGAGATTTATGACTAAGAAGTATTCTGTGAGGTTTTTACTATGCCATGCATATGCAACACACTCATAGTTTACAAAGGATTTTCTGAAACGAACTGTTCCTGTTGTTATTAATACACTCCAGGCGGGGTGGGGAGTGACTAATTAGATTACAGCCTTTCAGAAAAAGGACCTGGTGATTATAGTGAATCATAAATGGAGCACAAGCCAGGATATATCCTCACGCTGGAAAAAAAAAAAAAAAAAAAAAAAAAAATCCAACGAGAAGAAAAACCCCAAACACCGCCCAGCCTGGAAAGCAGAGACAGGAGCACAGGCTGCAAGATGCATGAAGTCATCTTTCCAGTGCTGTCAACAGTTTGCATGGCCACAGCTGACAGAGCAGAGGCGACACATCTCCAGAAATATGTAGGGCAATTGAGTTTCTAGAGAAGGCCCAAGTGAGGCCATGTTGTACACCAGGGGAATGGGAAAAGTCCCTGAACTGGAGAGCCCTGCTGTTGCATGCTGCCAGGATGGCTGCTGGTCATACCACTGAGATGGCTGGAATCAGCCCAGCACTGCAGCATGACTGACACCTGTCTGCCCCAGTAGTGAACAGCCAGGGAAACATCTGAAGCTACATGTGTCAGCCCACCCAAGACAGCCCCCCGTGGCTCTGGAAATAAAGCTGTGTGCTGGGGATGGCACATTCCTGCTGGGCACCACAGCAGCTGCAACACCAAGAAGAAGGAATGGTGAAAGGCAAGGCCATGAGCTCTCTCCTACACCTCCCCATCTCCCCCTTGGCCTTAGCACAGATCCCATTTCCAGCAAATTAACAGAGTGGCCTTGAAGGCTCTGCTGGTAAAACACTCTGGGTCAAAAAAACTTTCCTCCATTTCTAGAAGATCTGCTGGATAAAGCAGTGAAGAGAAGACGTGCTTCCCTCTCTTCCTCCTTTCTCCAATGTGGTTTGTGCTCCGCCTCCTCCCTTCCCTGCCCCTGGCTGGGCTCAGCTGGAAGGGTTGTAAATAGAAGTGGATCAGAATGTGTGAGCTATTCAGTATTTGCACCAAAAGAGGTCAGGTGCCCAGGGAACCAAAAAGGCCATTTTCCTTCCGGAGAAGAAGCATTAGCACTTTCTTAACAAGACTGTGCCCGGTTAAATTTAGCAACTCGGCACACACGTTGCACAAGGTCACACTGGCTTTTCAGAAGCCTATCTAGCTTGGAGATTGTCGCACCTCATTTCTTTTTCGTATATTTGCGATAAACCAATTTGTTGTTCATGCTTGAACATCTATCCTCTGAGTCATGTCTAGGCACAAGGGTTTTTTAAGGCTGGCATCTGCGGGCATGAACAAAAAGGCCATTAATGGCAGTGGAGGCTACGGACAGTCAGAGGTCTAACTCATCCGGTTTATGAAAGTCATTTGTTTTCAGGTTATTGGTGATGATGGTGGGTATCAGACTCATATTGCAAATCTCAAGAAAACAAAAATTGGAGACTCATAAACCACTCTAAAAACAAAGCTGCAAATGAACAACTGTGAAAAAAGTTATATATCCTCTCTCCTCGAATGGACAAACCCGTGAAAAACAGGCCAGGACTGGAGACTAGTTCTCCTGCAGTCTCTTTTTTTCTCATTTCCCATTGTTTCTTAATACTTCATATGCACCAAGTGCTATATTAGATTACGACTGGCATCTCTCTTATGTGGCTTATATTAGAGAGGGGCCCAAGCAAGAGCCAGCTGGAAGGAAGAAGGGAAAACATTTCCCAAACTCTTTCATTAAAAAAGTATCTGTTAAGAAATCCACATCTGGATTTTGCTGCTGAGACTTATCTGTACCTTACTTCTTTCAATCTCTTTATTATTTTTGCATATCTATTATTGAATTTTCCTTACGCATATACCATTATGTATACTTGGGTTTCCAGATAATCTTGCAGTCAATAAAATCTTTTTCCATCTAAAATCAAATCACCGTCCCCAGTCACCTCCAGCCTCACTCTTGGTAATGCCTACCCACTTTTCAAGTCATCAATTAAGCTGGATTCTGCATTATACTCTGCTTGGCTTTTCTAAGTTGAATGATGCCTTTCTGTACCTTGCTAAGCAGATAATCTGTTTCTTAGAGATTGTGCCATTTTACTAATGAGCAAAAGAAATAAAACATGTTTGTATACAAGCTTAGCTTTTCACAAATTTTAAGGTCCTTTCTGCTGTTATACAACCAGCACTTTAGAATGGAAGGTACCATATGAACATTTACTCATACATATAACATGTATACATATACACTTATATATAAATATGTTATTTATGTGGGCATATATATTTCAAATGAGATTAATGAGCTTCAGTACTATCACTTAAACAATATTACCAGTTGTTCGTGCATTTTTTTCTCCTGAATTTTCCATGAGACTCACAGTGATTGAAAACAACTGTGCTACCAAGGTCTCCTTGTTAATGGATGTGTCAAAATCCCAGAGGTAAAAGTTGTGACTGCAGCTCCACACGTTACACTGCATTTCTCATCCATTTCACAGCACAGAGTTGGGAGTTATTTTTTAAGCCATATGGTTTCGCTATACTTGCAACCTACAGCTAACACTATACTTTTAAGTGCATGAGTAGGCATTTACATACACGGAATACAAACCCCAATCTCCCGGTACTCATTTACATACATATCTTTGCGCACAAATACAAGATTTATGTATAAGAGATGCACTTAAGAAGCCCCTTCTGATCCACGAGATATTGCCCCCTCCAGTAATATGCTCCATGTTTGAGTGGAGACAGGTAACTCTCCATTCTCTACTCTTTCCACATAGTACTGGAAGGCATAAACTGGTCTATATAAGCATTACGTATTTGTAATATATGGCGCATTTATACCCAGAGAAGTACTCCCCGTGCATCCATTCTGAGCAGCCTGTGCATAGATTGCTGCATACATCACTGGTGCAATCTCGTAAATCAGTCACCCCTAAATTGAATCTCCACTGCCACAAGCATATCTTGTATGAAGATGTTATAACTCAGCAACAGTACAATAACCACCTCTCATGACCTACTAAAAATTGCATGCCCCCATTTGTGATCCTACTGCCATAAAAGTCTATGGGGCACAAAGCTGCTGTTGTACACTCGTGTCTGGAGATGAGCAGCCAAGGTGTAACTGGTAGCTAACCAAAACCAGCATATGCTCAGCCACAACTGGTACCGACATCTCCCTGGGCGATCTTCCACTATGCGAGGGCGGACACCTCCAGCTGTGCCAGCCAGGGAGCTGAGCTGGAGGCTGCCCTCGCTACCCACCCATGAGACAGCTGCCCCCATCCCCACTCCCGCACGCTGCCCGACACTTGATAAAGAGGAAACAAAGCTTTGAAGCCACTCTGGCTACCATCAGAAGAAAGCCAAGCAAGGCTCCTCAGCTGGTCTACATCACACACTGCCCAGTGCACTTTTATTTGTTCTGTAACAGCCAGGGACAAACATAAAGATAAATAAATAATGGGAGCTGGCGAGATGCTACCTTTTATTTAGATTGTTCATTCACGAGGATAAAGCACCCTTGCCTCTACGGACAGGCTCAGCTCTCCTGAGTTGCAGCAATACAACCAACAAGAAAAATTACAAGGGGCCCCTTCCCAAGACTACGTGCTAAGCAGACAGGGCACGGATGATGGGTTTGAGTTTGGTTGGGCATTTGTCTTCAGCAGGCCAGGGAGCAGGGTCATGCCACACCGATGTATACAGAGAATATATGCTGGGGAAGAGAATTACAAGGCTGTAAAATACACCAGAGGGTCCAGCCAGCATCTCATAAACCAGGAGAACGGAGCTCAAAGGGTTTGTGATGCCAAAGGAAAGCTGTGAAGTGTTTACTGCCGGGTTCAATGTCACCGTCATTCCTCTTTTGTACGGTCCTGTTATTCAGATGCTGCAATATGGGCCATTTTTACATTTCAGGGCTTTTGTGAAAGCGTTATTCCTGTTTCGCCATCTTTTCCACGAACTACATCAGTATGAATTTCAGCATTAATTCCCACTCATTACCTGATTTGCAGATAGTTATACACATAAATATTTGTGTGTGCCAATCATATTGATACACGGGAATTATTCAAATATATAAAGATAAGCAGAAAAGTAACAGCAAACAGGACAACAGCAGATAACTAAAAATGCATCCTGTTCAATAGTCTTCAAAAAATAAATATGTGTTAAAAGATGCAGTGTCAGAACCATTCTCGACATTACTAATGAAGTATGATGCTGCATGATGTTTTATTTCTTACTGTTACTTACCTGACTTAAGTAAGGGAATAAGTTAATTAAAGAAATGAGTGGCACACACACATAAAAAAATATAACCAAAAAAGCTGAGGTGCCAGTGTTTGTATTTTGCCTCCAATGTTATGCACAAACCTATTGCCCTGCAAATCCTCCTTGAACACCTTGAAACTAATTTGCCTATAAAGACAAGGAGACTTATTTTCCCCGTAAGAATAATTTCTTTCTAGAAGCAACGCACTGCCTACGCAAGCAAACCCAGGAGCAGACGATAGAGAGGCTGGCGTGTGTAAGAGGGGTGGCAGCATGGATGCTGCAGAGGTCGAGGAGATGGGGTAGCCATCACAGCTACCCCCCGAACACCTAATCCCCAGCAAGACATAACTGGAGACCAGTGTCGTCAGGCAACCCACGTCGCCTGACAGGCATGCCAGCATTTCAAACAAATATTCCCTGTGCCTGGAGACCAGCAACAGAATCTGGGCCAGAAAACATACTTACTGTGTTTTTAAAACATGCACGGATGTGAGGAGACACTGAAGAGAGACGGGGGAGAGGTTTTCCTTTTTCCACCCATCATTCCCAAAATAACGGGAAGAACTAAAGAGCTACAAAACTGACAGGGGGGAAGCGGTGCTGCCGCCAAGCCCCGCTGGCACGGCACAGGCAGGCAGCGCAAGGGCACCATACTGGCAGCTGTCTGCCCCACCTGGGCACAGCCCTGTGGGGCAGAAGGCTCTGTGAAACCTGGCAGAGGGAGGGGGTAAATCCTGTTTAGGGAAACAACTTTTTCCATGCCTAGCATGGGGCTCAGAAATTAGGCCCCCTTTTTTTTTTTTTTTTTGTAAAGGTGTAATTCTAGCTGACTCCATGGGAGAGATTCCTGTTACAAACGAAAGGCTGAGGAAGGAGGGAGAAGGCTTAACATATATATTAAATTTAAATACAGACATTTGACATTTGTAAAAAATTAATCTGCAGTATTTAACCGCAGAGCTGTACAAATTGGTGCTTTCTGTTTACACAGGAGGCTTATGCAGTCAATTCTCATAGTTCAGTGGATATTGTATTTTAGCTTTTAACTCTATTAAGCTTATTTTTCTGTGACAGAGTGGAGGGGTCCAGGGAGCATGGTGTAGATTACATGTGGAGCAGATATCCTACAAAGATGTCTGGAATGGTTTAACGAACTCTTAAATTGACAGCCAGGAGGTGATAGCTTTTGCAAAGAAAGGACTGGAAGGAAAAATGGGAACAAAAAAGGTCATTTTAAGAATGTTTTTGCACCTCCCATATGGAGAGCTGTTGCAGAGCTGATGGCTAAACACAGGGGTGCTTCACAAGTGAAGGACTCTGGGAACTGCACGCCCTCTCATCCCACCAGTTCCTCGCTGGTCGCCACAAAACCAGGACCTCCAGGGGCAGCTCTGCACTGCCCAGTACACGTCCCAGGCAGGGGTTGGATCCTGCCCCCAGCCCACTGCCCTGTGCTGGCCTTGCTGGAGCCCAGCCCAGTCTCAGCGTCAGGAGTGAGCAGCTTCTGTCTGATACTTTGAGCTTAAGAAAAAAAAAAAAAGAAAGAAAAGTGGTATCTCTCAAAAAACAAGAAACAAACCCCAAATTCACCTTCCTCTCTCTGTAACCGAAGGCAGATTATCTGTACACCGGCGGAAACAGAAAGGCAGCTGCACACCCCACATCTCCCAAACAACAGCACGAGGTGCCATTTATCGCCAGTCCTGCACGATGATCAATCAAGCCCTTTTTTGGCTGCTCATAAATTTACCTCTGTAGATAACGTACCATGTAAGAGAGAGAGGGTGAGAGGGAAGGAGAGGGAGAGAAAAGACACCACCACCACCACATCCACAAGGCAATCTTAACAGCTTTTGGCAATCTGACACAAATTGGATTTTAAAACCTCAACGAGCATCTAACAAAATCTGAGATGGCAACATATAAGGGTATTAATGTGCCAAAGAACCATGTCCCTTCTCCTTTTCTTTAACTAAATAAAAGTTGGAAAGCTAACATGTAAAACCCCAAACTTGTCCCGTGAAACACTCCTTTCAAGGAGGTGCTCTGTAATAGCCTGCAAACAACCGGGCTCGCACAGCACTGGTGTCAAGTTGTCAGATGCACAAATCTCCACCATCAGTCAGGCTGATTAATATTTGAATAAAGCCCCTATCTCTACGTACACAGGAAAATATGTGCAAATGAGATACAGCAATGTAAGGGAGATTAAGAATCCAGTACAACATGAGATTAAAGATATTGCTTCTGCCTGCGGTCTGAAGCATCACTCTCTCTTCCCAAGATGCAAAAACGTCTCTCTTGAATGTACACTAAGGGCCCTCCAAGGCTATTTGGTCGACCTCCATTGCAGGAGATAACACAGGTCCCTTGGTCTGGTAGTGGGTGCATTTGGATCGCTTCTGATTTGGATCCAGTGCTAGCCAAATATCAGACAGAGATGGTCAAGTGCCCTCCTGCCAGGAAATGCAAGGTCTGGAGGAAGAAGCTGAGGAGCCTGGGGCAGGGCTGTCATCTCAGTGCCTGTGTGGGGGGACCGCTCCAGTCAGCAGTGCTTGAGGGAACACGGGACACGCTCTTCAGATTCCGTACCTTCATAATGTGGCTTCACAGTCTCAACATAGATGGGGCTCTAATCTCTAAGAGCACATGTGGTGCTTGCTCATGGCTGCCTGTAAAATGCTGAGAGGCTGCCAGTGCATGTGTCAGCCTCGCTGTAGGTGGCAATGGAGCGAGACACACCAAATGGCCTGGAGCCATCCAGTAGTCAACAGCTGGCAGCAGCTCTGGGTCACTGTCAAGCCCCATATCTGCCAGGAAAGTGCTTCTATTGATTGACCTTTCTAATCCTGCTGCATCTCATACGCATCATGGCAGACTGAGCCAAAGTGCTAAAGTTAGGCTTGGGAGTCCCATTCCTAGAAAGCCTTATCCCTCTGACACAGCTCATCATCTAAAAAAGAGATTTTCTCAGTCAGGTGGATCTGCTCTGAGTCCCTCTCTCTGAAAGAAGGCCAAGACCAGGGATTCAGGGGAGACCAGGCCAAATACTCTGCCCTTCATGCTAAAACCCATCAGTTACTGGTATTAGGTGCTGTTGCCAGCTGTTCACAGGACAAGAGCTGAGGCTCGTCAGCATCAGCCCAGATGAGCTGATCTGGATGGGCACCACACCAGTTAGGAGCAGCTGGGGGGCACAGAACAAGCCCTGCTGAGAGCCCTGGTGCACCCCGAGGCAGGCAGTGCGGCTGAAGCTGGGCACGACATGCGAGTCCTGCCAGGGGATGGCAGCGGCACGCCAGCGGTGCGTGCCTGTTTGTAACAGAAAGGGTCTTAAAACAAAAAAACCCAGACAGCTCTGCTTTTCTGCCGCTTTGTTAATGACATGCTGGCCTCTAGTCAACACAAGAAGATCCAAAGGAGGATACAAAGGTCACATTAGGAGGACTCAGCTCCACTGACTTCAAAGAGAAATGTAAAACCACCGGCAGATTATGGTTGAAGATTGCCTGTAGGTTTCTCAGTCGCACATACCGCTTGCAGCCTTGTACAGACCTGGCCCCTGCACCCGAGTCAGCACTGCAGCTCTGCTCTGCAGTTTACTTGTGTCACTCTTCCAGTGCTCCATAAAGATATTTTCTTTTCTTCTGTGGGTTTGGTTTTTTTTGGTGTGGGGTTTTTTTTGTGTGTATTGGGTTTTTTTTAATATTGTAATTGCTTTCATTGATTAGCATATGGTGGACATCTGACTTACAAGAATCTTTCCAGACCAAGAAGGAACCATCCTGCCTGCTTCCGGACATGACCAAGCTCATGGAAACATCCAAGGTCAGATTGGATGGGACTCTGAGCAACCTAATCTACTTGAAGATGTCTCAGCTCACTGCAGGAGGTTGGACTGGATAACCTTTAAACGTCTTTCAACACAACTATTCTATGCTACTATAATTTAAAACAAAATAAGCACTTGAGGCAGGGCATCCTGCACTGAAAGGCTGAGGCTTAGCGATCACTTCCGCCCTAACAAAAAGCAGCAAAGATTAAAACCACTCTGACATCCAACTGTCTGACAAGAACCCTGTTTGTTCCAACACATGGACAATCAGACACATGTGCATTCATGCCCACTGCAGCTGCAAACTGTGTTACAGTTTACTTGGCAAGTAAAGAGCGATCAAAATCAGGTCATTATTGGCATGGATAATGGCCACATACCACTAATCATACAGAAAAAGTCAATTTTCAATATTTTGCATGCAAATTATTTAGCATGCTCCATTCCAGGGCCTTTTCTTCTGTGCAACCTTCACAAGTAACGGATGCAGAGTAAAATTTCAGAAGCGCTGAAATGTTGGACAAGCCATCTCAATGACATTGGATTTGGTAAGACCTAAGTCAATTCCATCACATCTAAGTAGACCTAACATAGCTTTTATGTAGTACTAAAACTGTACTTAAAGTGGAAGCGTAGCCCCACAGTCTGAACAGAGAATGTCAGTCCTGAACTGTCCCTGATGGTAACATTGCAGAAGGGCTTTAGAAATTCACTGTAATATTTGCTGGTGTGCGGAGGATAATAATAACAGGGTTAATAACAGAGCATAAAGGCGTTCTGTTGGGATTAACATTTAAGAAGCACAGTGCGATCTCAGTGTTACGTTTGATTAGGAGCAAGGCTCTCTGACACAGAGAATATCTAAGTAAATGAGGATATATAAAAATCACCATATGAAAAGCAGCTCAACAACAGAGGAGACGATCTTCCCAGTCCTGCAAGACCATCCCAGCTAGAAACCTTCCAGCTATGACTTGGCATTTCTATGTAAGATTTCCTCCTCCTCCTCTCTCTTTCTCTTTTTTTTTTTTTTTTTGTGTGTGTGATTAACAGCTTTATTAATTTAACAGCTCCTTACTTAAGAGGATTCCACCAGCTTACTGGTAGGATCCTGGATAGGCAGAGCAGACTACTGTATACAGGAAGGCAATACAAGCTTATCCAACTGTAACAACTTCACATAGTACTTAATATAATGGAAGACACACAATAAAAGTATTCTTCTTAAACTAATCAAACCATGAAAACATCGGCCTCAGCATAGATGTGTGATGCACTGTGTTCAACTGGCGGGGAGTCAATTCGAATGGCACCTCCCTGAATCTCGCTGATTTATTGACTCTGACCACTGTGCTTTCCCCCGTACCCCTCCTCAGCTTTCCGTGCTGCCTGCCTGTGTAAAGCCTGAGTGAGTGGATACTCTGGCGCAGAGCCAGGCACCACAGCACAAAGCAGAGGCTGCTCAAACCCTTTTCCTGTAACAATAGTTGCCAAAAAAAAAAATTAAATTAATAAAATAATCCATCTCAGAACGCAGCACACTTCAGTGTGCTTTGCTCCAAGCCAACTGCTCAACAAAGCAACCCATAAACAAATATAACAAAACAAACAAAAACACACACAAAAAGACCCCAAAAACAAACAAACACCCAAACCAAAAACAAACAAATAAAGGCAAGAAAACCCCCTGTATATAACGTGCATCGAAGCAGGGATGGGCCTGGGCGTGCTAGCAGACTGATTACTCAGCAAGCAGGAAGCCACTGTCATGATCTGACTCACATTTCTGAAGTCACTCTGTGATGACTACAGTATCCACAGCCAGAGATGGCTCAGATTGCTCCTAAGGAGGTAATGCCAAAACTATGAACAGCTAGTTTACAAGTTCATGGGAATTGTGTGACTTTTTTTTACTTGAAAAACATTCAGTCTAGCTCAGACAGCAACCTTCTTACCCCCTCTGAAAAATCCTGGTCTCTCCCAGAGCCAGCTCCAAGGACACTGCACCCAACACGATGCAGAGGTTAGTTGCTACAGGCCCTGTGAAAACTTTTCTTGGTAATTCCATTCACACAACACAAAGATTTTGTATTTTCTTCAAAGCAAGGTCATCATAAAACTTTTATTTTTATGTATTAATTATGTTTTTAATATCCATTCCTCTTCATTCCATTCTGTTGTTTGGTTTTGTTTGTTTTTTTTTTCTACAAAGCTATATTACCTTCTAGCACAAGCAGCAAAGCTGACGCGGGACAAGGTACCTGATAGCCCAGCTCCTGTCTCAGCCCCTACATCCCTCCAGCTCCTCCACACTCCTCGGGCAGGCCTTGCCCAGGGAGGCTGAGTGTGCAGGCAGGGCTGCTCTCACCCACTGCCGACCACAGCCCATTTTATCCATCTTTCCCTAACACACAATTCACAGCTCTCCTTCAGCCCGGTTTCAATGGCACAGGCAGTACAACTGTTGTGCTTGCAAGACACTTTTCCCCACTTTTTAGGGTTAAAGAGGAGCAAAGCTCAAGGGTACGCTTGCCCAGTGACTTGGCTTTCTGCGCCCTCATGCCGAAGGAAGGACCCGGCTGACACCAGCACTCCCTTGGGCTGCAGCCCCACATGCAAGATTGCATCTGTCTGGGAGCGCAGAGCCACTCACACCGTCCAGGGAGGTCCCTTCTGGACTGCAAAGGATGTCAGCCATCATGCCAAGAAGAAAACTCCCAAAGTTCCTATTCCCTGGAGAAGCTGTGGGGAGGAAATAGCATGTGCTTCCTTGACCATCAAACATGAAGAGACTGAACAGGGCTGAGTAGCATCCTCTCAATGCATACCAGAGAGGGCAGCTCACACCAGCAGTCTCCCGTGGTCTATGTATCTCTGTTTCACCCCATTTTGGGGGTCTGGTCTATCAGGTATCACCTTCCCCATCAGATTTTCTCTGTACTTAGAGTCCAAGTCTCAGCACCACAGTAGTCCCTTCCCTCCAGGGTGTACACCCTCACCCACACCCCTTTAGCCTGTCAGACATGCTAACTGGTGAGACAAAACCTCACTGGTTCATTGTCCCTCTGAGGAAACTTTATTTCCCCTGTTCCAAAACATTTCCATGGCAATGCTCTGGCAACCAGAGCTTCCAGCCTCAGAGCAACAAGCATTTACGCTGGTGACAGTGATCCTTCCCACACCCACTGACCCTTGAATGCTCAGTCTTCTGCAGGAAACTCCGAAATAGGCATACAGCATAAAATTGGATACAGCAGTCACGTCTGATTCTCATCCAAATTTGAATGTTTCCTTCTTGGAATAGCCCTGGCCTTTAATGATCTTTTCTTTGTCCTTCCCACTCCTCTAGCATTACTCACATGCAAGCTGAAGGACACCTACAACCTCTACCATGCAAGCATCCTGCAGTCCTTGTAAGAGTTTCCTCCCATCAGTTTTAGCCACAATGATTTCTTACTCATGAGGAAGTGTGAATTTATAAAGAACATACTAGAATGTCTCTCTGGAGTACAATTTTGCCTATTAATTATTTTAGGATTAGAAATAGCACCAATGAGGTTCAACTGTAACATCCCCCTGGTCCTGTAACGGGAAATCCTCCCGTGGCTGATGGCTGAAGCTACTGCTGAAGTCAGATAAGATGGTATCACTCTCTTCTGCTCCTCTTGCTAGGAACTGACGTAAAGATGTGAGCAAAGGGAGCCTTTTCCCATGTGCAGCAGCACAAATACACTACATGCTCTGAAGATGCTTGGTGAAGGTGCTTATGGACTAAACTATTTATCTACTTGCAAGCAGAAAGGACTTGGGGGATGTTCTCATTGCCCCCCATATCCCCAGGGAAAACCTTCCTTTTCCACCCTCTTCCTCATTTGAAAAGATATGCAGAGTGGAAGCTGCCAGATGGGAAAACACAAAGCATAAAATAGGATAGCACAGAGGACTAACATATGGGAGAAAGAAAACGCACTTTTTCCACGGTATGGTGTGATCTTGGCCAAATAAGCATAGCGGGATTTGTGCAGGTTCATAACCTGCTTCAATAAACAACAGACTTTGCTCCAGAAGAGAAAATGTCCCTAATAATTAAGTTTCAAGTTGCTCTGTGGGATTTTCTGATGATCCCTTGCTGCCATTTGGCATCTCTGCATGGGACTTTCTGGGCCTGATTCACATCTCATTATCCACTGCTTCCTTACGCCACTATAATTTAATCAACTCCAATAAACTTACTCGTGATTTACATCACCCCCAGCAAGGAAAGAGTTGAGCCCTCTATCAGGTCCTCATTCTTAAGCAAAGCTTATTTTATAATCTGTCCAAATTATGCTCAGCACAGTTTCTCTGTTAGCAACCTAGACATAAGTAAAGCTAACACAAATTTTTTTTTTTTTTTGTTATTATTGGGAAAGAAACAGGTTGATTGAAGACATTTCTACAATGTTCTCTGAAATATGAACCCTACCAACACGGGACAAGAAAGACATGCACAAATCCATATGAGAAATTCCCTACATACATGCACAAACCGTTGCATTTCCACACCTAGGGAACCAGAATAACTCCAAATTTTTCTGTGCTTTTTATGTTACAATGTGACCTTAAATATCCCATTCTCCTTTATTTTTAACCCAGGGTTCACACACATTTGCTTTTCTCATCTTGCATTTCACAGAATCACAGAATGTCTTCTTTAGTGATCTTTACAAAAAAAAAGAAGATAATTTAAAAGAAAACACTGACCTTTCTGAGGTGTGAGAACTGCAGGGATGCCACAACTGCACTAGCTGGCAGAGATGCTCTGCCCACTCCACAACATTTCTGCACACCCCCCCGTGGTAGGACCTTCCCTAATTGCCACCCCCCATCCCAGATTTCCCCAGGAAGGGGCCAGCCAAGCGGACACTGAGCTGAGGATGGCCAGCAGCAGGCTCTGCAGACCCAGCAGCATGACCGACGCCCAAAGCTGGCCCAGTAGGGACACGGTGCTGCCAGCCCACCCAAAACACAGCTCTTCCTACCCAGGGAGGATTAAAATAATAAAGACTGCAAAGTATTCAAAAAAACGTGCATTCAGTCTTCACAAGAGCAGGTGCTCATTTCCCCTACAAGTCTGACCCGACCTCTGAGAAGACAGCTAGTGAGCCATACGGCTGCGTGTTCCCCAGTGCCGACTTCACGAGTGGGGTAGGTGCCCTCCACAAATTAGATTTAAACTTGCTCGATTTTGCAGCAATCAGACTTGAACTTAGAGCAGGAGACTGGGAACAAGCTCTCTGACTTCCTCCCTGGCTCGGTTGTTTATGCATTTTCTGCCTCATGTCTCCAAAAAGAGTAACCAACTTCAAGTGCACTTGCACAGGCGTTATGAATAGGAATAACGCCTTAAGCAGCTGCTAGTCATTCAATTCTTCCAGGATTATGAGGCTCGCTTCAGTGATCTCTGCTTTAACCCACCCATATAAACCAGCTGTGCGTTAGCCCTCCCCATTTATGGTCGCTGACACTTCTCGGGTAGTGTTTAGATCTAAGCCTAGGTTGTATAAACAGCACAAGGCAGGCTGCATTGTGATTTCTTTCACACACTCAAGCCCTGGCTTCCTTCTTTTTTCAATTAAAAAAAAAAAGGCCCTCCATTATTTTGTCCTTGTTTGCTTTTCAAATAAGAAAGCAAGGCACTTTAAATATAGAGATCTGCACTGGAAAAGATTAAGAGGGATCATTTCAAAAGCAAAAAGGCCACTTATGCACCCCAAGACCCATGGTAAGGGGACAGCACTGGGGAGAGGAAGGATTGAGGAACTGAACTTGTACCTAAGAGCTGCCTCTGCTGGTCCTGCCTCCCTCCAGCTTTCCCCTTCACTGCATCTGCTGAAACAGCACTTGAGAGCTGTATGATGGAGTACTGCAGCCTGTATTCAAACCAATGGTTAATGCCTCCAGGCACCACTGTCAGCGAGGAGCAGAGCCCCATCCACGCCAGGGACCTCCCAAAGATTCCTCTAGAGATCAAGAAATAGAAACCAGCAGTTTGTAGCTGAAAATGTGGATTCTCTAGATATTTTGGTAATGACGTTTCCAACAGTTTATCCTCTAGTCTATTCTGAAGCTCGACAATGTCCTCCAGAAGTCTCAGCTAAACAAACGTTCAAGGGCATGACAAGCTTCCATACTGGGACAGTGAATGTTGCCATTTATTTTTGGGTCCTTGGTTTTGGCCTAAGATTCCCTTCTTCTGTCCTATTAGTTTATGGTGTTCCAGCCCAGAAGTGTCTACTTCTCAGGAAGGTTGGATGTGAAGTGCTTGTAAGTGTCTTCTATCACAGTCTGACATGGTGTCATTAATCAAAGACAAAAAGTTTAAAAACTAAAACAAAACTCTGGAATAAGCAAAAAGATCTATTAAAAAAATTCCAAACAAGCAATCTGAAAAATGGTGTCAGGTCCATGTTTCTGAAAGCCACGTGGGGCTGAAGGGGCACGAAAACGCAAGCCTTATAAAGTGACTCCCAGGCTCTCCCAGCTCACTGCAGGAATTCACGTCCTGCTCTGCTTGGACAGAGCAAGCCAGCAATAATTTTATACCAAAGAATGCAGCCTCATCTTACACTCCTCAGGAAAAAAAAAAGGCAAACAACAAAAAAAAACCTGTCCAAACCAAAACAGAACATGCCTAAAATGCTTCTGCTCCTGTCTAGACTTAGGCAGCCAAAGGGATTAATCAGCTCCTTTTGCCCAAGCTGTGAACTATCCCAGCCAGCCAAGCCATGCTGATAGTGGAGGGGGATGCAGAGCCCACAGCTGTATGGTCCCCACTGGGGCAGGAGCCCTGTTTAAAACAGCAAGTGGTGCTGTGCAGCTCAGCGTCTGCTCTCAGGGGACACCCCACAGGCTGTACTTCCTCATCACTCTAACTCCTTCCTCAGGATGAAACTACAGCAGTGCTGTTCTGCTACAGAAAAAGTCAAAACTGGCATTAAAGGAAGCAAGCCAGCCACCCCTCCTGGCAGGGTCCCTGCATCTCACTGCATCAGGGCAACCCCCCCCACCTCCTTCCACAAAATCTTCTGGAACTGTTGGCTTCTGGCTTCTTCTCCACGCTAAGTGGAGGGGGATGAGCTGGGAGAGGGAGGAGGGGCAGGGATGTACTGGCCATTTCCATGCTGACCCCACGAGGATTCCCACTCGGGGCCAAAAGCATCTGAGCGGTTTAACACGCCTAACCACGTTTCCATTGAAACATGTTTCATTATAATTGCAAACAGGTCTCAGTACCGGATCTGGGGATTAGATTACCAAAGTGATCTTATCCATTTAACCAGCTATTAGCTTTACTGAACACATAGCCAGAAAGCAGCCAGGACAGCTGAAGGCGGAGCAGCCTCTTCATCAGTCCTCACCATCCACAGCACCAGGCCCAAAATGTCTATTTTCCTGCAGATGTTTGTCCCCTTCCAGCACAGCAGACAGAACGGTGAGAGCTCATCAGGGATGAAAGAAGAAAAGCACACACATAAAGAGAAGCCCTTACTATAAAA
>JAAGNO010008343.1:0-24857 GCA_033439905.1 Ceryle rudis
TCCAGCCTCCTGTCAGGAGCTGTCAGAGCCAGAAGGTCTCCCCTGAGCCTCCTCCTCTCCAGGCTCCACAAGCCCAGAACTGCCTATGGTCATATGCAGTAGCTGGCTACAGACAAGGTAACACCAAATCACAGGCACATCTTCCCTTAGACAGTCCAGTCCAGTCTGGGCTCTCCTGCCAAAGGACCGATACTCATCACGTGTAATAACCTCACAGGCGAGTAGAGATGTGCAGGCAGTGAAAGAGGGGACAAAGTTTACCTGGCAACTGCTCTCTAGTAGCAGTTTGTGACTGATACAAGGGCTACAATTATTAGATTAATGCCACTTTCCTGTGTTTAACTTTTCTTCTCCTAATTACCTGAAGCTGGAGAGCGATTCAAAAGCAAATGAGCACAAGCAGAAGGACATTTACTACCACATCGTGCTGCTGAGAAAGCAAAAAGCAATCTCCACCCTCGTACCTCGTCCGGTACCTCTGGAGTCTTGCAAAGGAACGCACAGGAGACTTCACCAACATTCCCACCGCTACCCACTGTCCGATCCAAGGGAGGCAGACACCCGCCCTGCTCTCCCACCGTGCTCTACCGTTGCGCTGGGGTATCCCAGAGCAGGCTTTGGGTGCAGAGCCGAAACACAGCACTGGGATCCCAAACTCGACGGTTAACTGTCTTGCATCCTGCGAGAGCAGTAAAGGCAGCACAGCAGCAGTACAGGATTTCACCTGCCTCTAATCTTCCCTTCACTATATTACCACATCACCACTGAAATCTCCTTGAGATCTTCAAGCTCTTCTTTCTTTAATCCCACCCTAAGAATGTTGCTATAAACCACTATCTGGAAATGTTCCAAGATGCTTCTCTCCCTCCCCTGCTGCTGCCTTCACAGGGGGATTTTCCCTTTGCTTTTCACCCACTCTTTCTCCTTCCTCCCCAGCTCGGATGGTGACCGCAGGCGCTGGAGAACATCGCCCAGCAAACGCCTCCCCATCCAAATTCCAGCCCTGAATTGCCTCATTGAAGCGGGAGCCCGGCAGTGCTCTTTAGAGAGCCCTGTCACACAATGGTGGTTTGACTGCTGCAGCAGGCAGATGTTCTCCGTTCCGTATTCAAGAGCACAAATATGTTCCTGCAGCCATTGTCTCTATTGAACTGCAAAGAAAAGGCACCAAATCCTCCAGGTTAATTAATGAGAAAGGAGGGGAATTTGTCTAACCTCTACTAGGAATTACCCAGCCTGGCTTTATAAACCAATCAGCCACGCTACACAGCTATAAAACACGTACCTTCCTTCAGGAAAAAAAAACCCAACCCTCCAAACCCTCCGGAATCCTTTCCTAATGGCCCGGCGCTTCTCAGATTAGCACAGCAATAACGCAGCGCTTCGGGCTCTCCCGAAGAAGTAGTAGTAGTATTATTTATGGTACATTACAAGATAAGTTTGTTTGTTCTTTACTAGGAGATGTGACATACACAGGAGCCCCCGATGAAAGCGTCCTCCTGAACTAACTCTGACCCACAGACAGTTTGAAGGCATAAATTATCGGACTTGAACAAGCGCACAGAAATTGTTTGCTCAGATCGAAGCGAGAGGGATCTTGCTGTTTGCCACCAAAAGGGAAAAAGATCGTTATCTCCTCCTGGCAGCTGCAAACCAGGGGCATAAGGTCGCCCCCTGACTTGCCGGAGGTTACGCATCAGAACAGGGACAGGCAGGGGAGCCCACGCGAGTCTCTCTCTGCTCCAAACGGCTTCTCCAGTCCAGACCAGCTACATGTACAGCAGAGGGGCCGGAACGAGATGATCTTTGAGGTCCCTTCCAAGCCAGCGCAGTCTGTGATCCGACGTACGCTCCATATGCTGGCACGAACTACGAGTTCTCTCCAATTTAACTACAGCCATTTGGCATTACTGATTGTTGGGCACGTTTATATTTAGCAGGCTCGGCGCAGGCAGATGCCAGGCTCGCTGCAGCTCGCACACCACTTGCTCCTGTGGTAAAGGAGGAAGATGATGGAAGGAGCCATGGCCACGCTTGTCCACACACTCTCCTCAAAGGACTTGGAATTTTTAGTACTAAAACACCAGCTTCCATTTCTGAGCCGATGAAAACAATCTGCGACTTTTACAAAAGCCCCGGTGGAAAAATCACACTTTCCTTGGAAATCTGCATTTAAAAAGCCATTCTTCTTTTATTAAGTGAACTCTTGAGTTCACAGCACAAGCTCTGCCAGACAGACCTTCCTCCCAGCCCACTGCCTGGCCCCTGGGAAGGACACACACCCTGCAAGTCCCGTACCTGCCTCCCTTCCAGAACCGCTCCTTTGCCAAGATGCCTCCGCCGCTTGCATCTTGTTTACTATTCCTTTTTCCTTGTCACCCCCCGTCTGACTGACAAGACGACTCATGCCTCAGCCCATTTGATTTGCTAATACCTTTCAACTTTTTCCAAGAGTGGCATTTTGAAAACTCCCACTCCTGCTTTAATTAAACCACGGCAGTCTGTTGCCAAGGAACGCGCTCTGTTGCTAAGACCTCTGCTTTAGAGGCAAAAATTAATGACCTGCAGTCAAATTAAACTCTTTGGGTGATGAAGAAAGCACCCCAGTTCAGCTCCTCAAGCCTGTTAGATGTCTCTCCAGCTTCCCAGTCTTCTTTAGGTCCATCTGTTACCAGCACTGCCCTAGTTCTGCTTATTCAAGGAAAATCCTATGGAGATTAAAAAAGGGAATAAAACTAAATTTAAAAGAGAAAGGGCTTTACCAGCAGCACAATGCTCGACTATAAATTTATTTCATTTGTGTACTCGGAGAGAGATCTGCAGCCAAAAAAAGAATCTTTTTAAAGAAAGCTAGAACTTAATATGACTATTCAGAAGATCTAGAGAGAAACAAGAGATGCTCCCCCGGGTCATGCATTTTAAGGTCAGAAGGGACTGGCAAAGCCATCTACCCTGCAGCCGTGCTCCTCCATCTATGCCTGGAGAGATGTTCCCTTGCAGGACCCCGGGGACAGAGCCTGCAGGGCCATACCTCATGGCCTAGGGGCTCTTACAGCCCTCCTCCATCACAACGTAGAGATGTCCTGCCTGTCTCTGCCCCAGTGGGGAAGTCACCGGAGCTGGGTGCCTTCACACAAGGCACCCCAGCCTGGTCCTACACCCACAGACACATACTAATCCCTGGGACAGAAACGCTCTTCCTCCTGTGGAGATATCTGCACCAGCAGAAACCACGGTGGGGAGGTGGCATGGGGTGATCCAGCCAAGGCAGAGCTCCTGCTGAAGTCCACGGGATTACTGCTTGAATAACCAGTTCCCAGCTTGGCTCTCAGAAAGCAAAGCTGTTGTACAGAAGGCAAGCAGAGCGGTCTCCCAAGACCTCGCATCTCCATCGGGCAGGTGAAGGCTTAACGAGCAGGTCATATTTATAAGGTTATGGGCACAGTTCATCAAAATGCACAGAATGACGCGGAGAAGTCTTTCATATTCACTCGACGCTCTTCCAGCTCTATTATTTAATACCATCTGTGACCTGTGGCCCTGGATGCCGAGCTTAAGCAACTCAGTTCGCAGCCGTATTTTCCTGGCTTCGGTTAGTCTGAGTTACAAGTACGTGGTCAGAGATCCTCAGCCAAGTAAAGTGTGCAGAGAGGAACTCACCTTGGAGGAGAGACAGCTCCTGGGGCAGCCAAATCTCAGCCCTACAAGTATGGAATGTCCAGTGATAGACACCCAGGACAAGAAGAAGCGTGTCGATCACCATAGGGCGATATATATTAGTCCTTATGTGCCTCTTTTGGGTCCGTCTCAAGGTTTCCAGCACCTTCCTGCACATTGTCCTCTCTGCCCTGTCGTGCCTGCCAGCAGCTGTGCCAGCCAGGGCACAGCTGGGCAAAGGAAACAGGCAAGGACAGGAGCAGCTGGGACCAGCCCCAGCCTCACTGGGAGAACATCTTGTGCTGGAGCATCATCTGCAGCTTCAATCAGCGTAAGGAAACCCCTTAGCTGAGTCCTTCTATTAACTAGAACTATTGACTTTTAGAGTCGGGAAAACTACCCAGAGACGTTCTCCTTCAATACTCCAGGCTGCTAAAGCATCATGAGGTTTCCCTTCTGAGAGAGCACTGCCTTGAGTCACCCACTGGAGTCCAAAGAAAGGCAAAAAGACTCTCGTGCCCACCCATCATTCACCTGATAAATAGTACTCATCAGGACTCATCAAACCCACTGAACATGCTGCTTTCATCCCAGGCTACTTTTCAAGACCCCTCCAAGCCCCACAAGTCCCCTCATCACACTTTCATTGACACAGCCAGTCCACAGGTCCTCCCCACTGAAGCTCAATCCGCAAAGGCAACATTCAACCTTATTTCATGTCCAGAGGTATACAAAATTCACTTCCCAACACCGTCTGTCCTAAAACTTCCATCCCCGTTCCCCTCCCTAAACCTGCAACTCCTTGCTGGTGTCCTCTGAAATCGTTATTACCGACTCAATGGTTTAATTCCAAATGAAATGAGATCCCTCTTGGGCTTGTTTTATTATTGCAGAGGCAACAAGCCGGTGGCTCAGAGTCTCTGGCTGGTCAAGGAAGAAAGCAGTAGGAAAGGGTATCGGTCTCCCGCAGTTCCCACATCTTTCCTTTCTGCGTTGCCACGCTGTTGTGTCCGGCTGTACGGGTGCAGCGGGGTGTGCGGTAACAGGAGGAGACAGGCAGATCCAGGAGGAGCCAAAGGTTTCCCCATGGAAGCCATTTCACAGCAGGGATGCTCCACAGCAAATACAGGGTGTAAATTACAGACAAAGATCATCTAACACCTTCCAGAGCATTTACAACTTTAGGTCATAAACTAACAGAAGTCTACAGAGGTCAAATCTCAGGAGTAGTTATAAAACTCTGGTCAAATAAACCAAGGGGTTAAACGCAGCTAGAGCACTGTCGGTACAGCTTTTCTGTAGAGAAGCAAGTCCTTTATCAAACGCACACCCCCGGCGCATACGAAGCCATAAATATGTAGCGTTCTCTCCCTCTAGTGGCTGGAGGCTTGGAAATGAAGAGGATGGAAAATGACCCTGAAATTCCTGGAAACAAATGGGATTGTCCCAGTCAGCCTGTCCCCCAAAACCCGCAGGGAGGCAGCAACCACCTCAGCAGGTACCGAAGCTGGAAGAGGTACGACGTCCTTTGCGACAGCCACTCCCCATCAGCACAATTCAGAATAGGATGCAATGAGCTGGTACCTAAAATTCATCCCTCTTTCCCTAGGCACCTACATCACCAGAGTCACTCACCCACCTGCTTTGCCTGCAGGTCTTTGCTTTTCTTCTCCACAAGGTTCTGCTTCATGAGAAGCATGCGTGTCCTTCGCAGCACCGCAAAGAACAGCCAAGAGCCACTCCACGCTTATCCTCACTGGGTCACCCCACACCGGTCAGTCTGCCTGGTCCACGCTCGCCTCACCACATCACCGTGCTCGAGGGAAAGCACCGGCTGGAAATAAAGGCACCCTGAGATGGTCTGACCGCCCAAAGAGACAAACCAAGTGCATAAGGGGAGATGACAGAACACGAAAAGCTCCGCAGTAACCTGTTTCTGAATATACTTGGTGCTAGTGGTGCTCAAGGATTTTAAAGATCACAAAATACTGAGCTCTGTACCACATTTTAGGGTACCAGATTTGGTTACAGGACTTCTCTATTTATAGGAGTGCCGAGACCTGTTCCCACATAAGGCTTCTGCCTCTCAACCCATCCTCTAACGATAACTGGTATGGTTACATCACTTTCATTTTAAATAAACCTTATTTGTAATTGTTTAGAAGGACAGCATTCTTGGAAGGAAGACAGCAACACCAGTTCAAGCCAGCTCCTTTCCACTAACTGCAATACAATTCTACCATTTGGGTTATCTGAGCTTAAAAAGTCACACTCAGTAACAGGCATCATTACATCAGCACAAAATATACGTGTGTGGGTATGGTGTTGGAGGAATATTCTCAGCAGCAGCAAAAATGCTCTTCTAAAAGGCTAGGGAAAAAGGAAGAAAGAGGTGAGGGATGCTCTCCAAGTGTGTTGGTGGTTTTGATTCCAAAATAACACTCGCACATACCCCCTGCAGCCTTTCCAGGCTTGCAGGCCCAGCAGAAACCTATCCGAGTCTTTTCAACAGCCTTGGGAGGAGAGGGTGACGCTGAAGTGGGAGGTCTGAAGCTTTGCACCCATTTGCACAACAAGGTTCACAGAATTGCTATGGCTGGAAAAGACCTTTAAGATCATCAAGTCCGACCATTACCTACTCTACCAGGGACACTTCTACACCATAGCCTTCAGCACACACAGAAGGAAAACGTGTCTTGAATTGGCCTGGGAAAGGTTAAAAGAGGTCCCCACAACGTCTCTGGCTCTCTGGCCGCTGTCCCAGCCGCTTCTCTCCCACTGACCCTAAGGAGGTGATCTGGGACAAGCCTGGCAGGGGTTTTTGCGAGACCAGTCTCGTCCTATGACCGCAATCATTTAAGTGCTGACTTTGGAAGGAGCGGATGCAACCAGAATATGTTCACCCAAGCAGATGCCCGTAAGAATCGATGAGGCAGACAGATGTTAAAAGACACAATTGTGCCAAAATCCCATTAAATCATATTTAATCCAAATCCCATTGAGCTGCCACGGCCCTTCCCTGCCTCTTCTTTCCCAGCTACTCATGACTGACGAGAGCGAGGGCCACTCTTTGCCTTCCAACACTGTCCCTTGCCATTTGGGACTCTGACTGGCAATGAAGCTTATAATGAGGTCCCAAATATGTCACAGCATCATTGCTGAATACAAGGGATTATCCAGAGGTAGAGGCTTTAAAAGCTCATGCCATGTGAAGTCAGAACACCATCTATCTCCTTCTGGAGTGCTAAATATACCCTCATTTTCCTATATTCTTGTCTACTTTGCTATCACAAGAGCAGTCTGCATCAGTCCCTAAAGAAGGCACTCTGCTATTTATACATAATGTGCTTAGCCATTTTTGTCACTGAAGTTGCAGGGATATATTCTACGCGGGGCTTTTCATCCTTGGAAACTTCAACACGGCAAAAATCTACGCTACACAAACTAATCTTCGCAGGTTCTTAAGAGAGGGATGTTGGCAGGAGGGATGAGCATCCTAACGTCTCTGAGGGTGTAATACCCACACACTGACAATTTTATCAATGCTCAGAATATGGTGTAAGAAAGAAGTTAGACAGCCATTGATAAATTTTTCCTGTATTCCGTCTCTAAGAACGGTAGATTTTTGTGCTTCGCCCTAGATTTTCACAAAATAAATATGTACACCGAGCCCCTCAAGCCAGAAATCCGCCCGATGACTCGCATAAGCCAGGTAAGACTTCAAGATCATAGTTACTAATTCTTCCCCGAATCTAAAGCTTCTGGAAACATTATCAGCAGACGCCTTGACTCACGTGGCTAAAGACAATCAGCGAGACTCCTGAATCTCGAAACTGTGGGAAAAAAAAAAGAACCAGGACAGAATCACAAGACATGGCTCTAAAATAGACGCTGGGCGTGTGGCCCTTGCTTGCTTAAGCTCTCCGCCAGATGGGACCTCTAATGGTATTTGAAATGCATGAAATGCACAACCCGGTTCAACTGAGCTGCTCTAGAGGCTATAAATGCAGCCAGCAAACTCCTCTTGAGCGGGCTGACCCGAGCCCTCTGTTTGCCATTTACTACCTGCAGCTCGCTGGAGTGGTTTGGGGGGGGTTTGGTTTTGAAGGGAGTGGATTTGAAACATGGAGGGCTGTTTATAAAATACTGCGTTTCTGAAATAAGCCATGTCGTGAAAAATGTAAAAATAGCCTTCTGGGGACAGCAGACTAACCACAGAGGCACCACAAACCCATCCCCGTGCGAAGTGAAAAGGTGTGAAACACGCGTTCTTACAAAGAAAAAGCGTGGCTTCCGTTTTCCACCACCGTGCGCCATTAATAAACCCGTCGCTCTGCCACTGTCCCACTCTGTGTCTGGATGAGCACGACTGGTGCGCAGGTTTGGGGATGTAAATACTTAATGCAGACACCTCCAGTGGATAGTAACGTTCAGGTGTCAGCTCTGCCATAAAGAGAATTTGATTAAGTCTCCTGCAAGTGGCTCCGTTATGAACACTGATCCCACACAACTCACAAGCAGGAGGAAAGGAGGAGCCTCCTCCGTCTCTCCACAGGACTCTGATCTCTCACTGATACATGGGCCTCTTCATCATAAAGACACATAAAAGCCACACAGAATTTCCTCCAGCAGCCACATCTTGGGTAGAACGTCCCAGCTCCCAGTTGGCACAAAGCAACATGACCGTGGGAAGCAGCAGCTTTACCCCGAGAGCTGCAGCTCGTTGGCAACGAGCAGCTAATGACTCACGTACTGGGCACCACATAATTACCGAACCAATTTCTTCTTTCCAAGTGAAACGTCCGTGTCACACAGCAGCTCACTGCTCAAGTTTCTGGCACAAAGATGCATTCACTTAAAGCCACAAACCTTATGCTGCTTGGGTCCCGCATCACGAACATCAGCCAGCGGATCGTTGTCGCACACGAACTCTGTAAGCAAACGGGTTTTGCAAAACTTCCCTGTCTTCTTGGGGACCAAGCGTATGTAAAAGATGCCTCCTCCACAGCACTCTGTGGCATAGTTATGACCTCACCGAACGGGAAGCAGAGATGCACCAGCGAGCAGCTCCTTGCTGCCCGGTGTTCTCGGCTGCCTGCCCGCAGACGTGGATTTTCAACGGCTCAAAGGCACTGGCCGCTGTGGTTTGAAGCCCGTTCCAAGCACACGCTCCACTCCCCGTGAATATATACTAATATATACTACCAAGGATGGACAAACTGGAGGTAGTGTTAACCTTTTACCCAAAGTCTGGTGCTGTGTCCTAGTTAAACCTCAGTAGGTATATATACCTGCACTCTTCACATGGAGATAAAATGCGTTTTGCTCCAAGTCCTTACAGGATGATATCAATTAATAGTTATTTCTTGATAATTCTTCCCTGGTGGTAAAACCACCAGCCTCTTCTTCATGTACCAATCCCCACACATGTTGGGGACAATACAACTTCTTCCAAAAGGTGGGGAATTAAAGAGAGAGAGTGATAAGCCCCGAGAGCCCTGTGTGCACAGGTGGCACCCGGGGGCACAGGAGACATTTGAGCCTGTCTTGGATGAAAGATACTCAATAATTTTCCTTGCCCTCCTATTCTCTCTGAAAACACCACCACATTTGTCCCAGCCAGGGCAGAATGCCGTTGGAACCTCCTGCTCAGCACATTTCTCACGACCGGGTGACCTGATCTGGTCCAAGACTAGAAACAAAACAGTTATCTTTACAAGGAGAGAAATTTTCGTTAATCCATGGAGGAAAGAGCGAGTTAACTTTTCCAACTGAGAGCAGCTTGTTCTCCAGCCGTGTTCCGACTACACCAGCAGCTTGAACTGATGCTCAGGTTTATTGGTTGCATTTCCTCCAAAATAGGTCTTAAGTCTTTTGAGCTGGCAAAACTTTACTGAAAACCAAAGAAAAAAAAAAAAGGATTTTTGGCAAAGATTCTCAGAATTTCTGCTCATTAAAGAACATTTTTGTTAAATGATTTGCTTTGATACCGACAGTTCCAGCTGGAAATCAGAAACCCATTTTGCCGAGTACTTCAGCAACAGGAAGGCCACATTTTCAGGAGGGACCCAGCATTGAGTGATTATTCACCAGGAGTCTTATCTTTTCTCCTAAGTCCCCAGCAGTAATCTAGACTTTCCCCTCCGACTTGGAGGTTTTAAAAGAAAAACAATGGGAAACCTCTTTCAAAAATCAATTAACTCCACAGAAAAAGCACCAAGGGAAAATGGAACAAGCACTTCTTGCCCTGTATGCATCCCATTCAGAATAGCAAGCCTGGATTTGACATATTTAAGCACCACAGTCTATCTGCTCAATCTTTCTGGTCTGCCAGTTGTTGTTCCATTCATCGCTCGCACTCTTTCATTTCTTACATGATGCTCAGGCTCTATTTTCTGATGATACATAAACCTCCTACTATCATTTTGGCCCCGGTGGCGATGGAAATCGCATGACGAGGGGAAAAAAAAAAATGGCTCATTACGACCTCTCCCCTCACTTGAGTTTTTTTTCTTCTTCTTCCCCTCCTCCCATTTTTCTTGTATTTCAATGTTATTTTTAATATTTAATAACAGCTCCGGCCCCCGACCCCAGATGGGACCAACTCCTGCGACACCCCAAGCATTCCTCACTCCCACTGACTTGGAACCCACGTAAAACACACCGAGCAATAGGGCTGGGCTCTTGAATGCTTTCTTGTAAGGCTCTTAATAGTGAGTCTTGTAAGACCTCCAATCATTTTTACATTCTTTTACAGGAATTATACACGAAATTCGCTTTCTCTTTCACTGAAAGAGAGCTACTTGGGGAAGGCAGCCGTTATTTGACAGCCCACAGAAATTCTGTACAATAGATGAAGTGCAGAACACTCAAAATGCACAGTGTAGCGCAGCCATCGCGGAGCCCATCAGAAAATTGTGACTTCTGCACGACACGCTCACAGATATTACCAGGCTTAGGTTGTGAAGGGGGTTTGGTTTGGTTTTTGGTCTTTTTTTTTATATATATAAAGAAGGTTTCTAAAGAAAAACGCTCAGGTTTGGCTAAAAGCCAGGCGCGTCCACTGAGACACCTGATTTTGCTTCAAAACTTTCTGGGTTTTCTTATTTGAGATTTCACCCTCAGAAAGAAAGGAAATAACTTCCAGGTAGCAGAACACACACAAAAATGGGTTGTAAACCTAGCCTTCTGAGCAAAACCTACAATCTCCAGGGAAAACAGTCAGGCAGCCCTTACCAAATCCGTTCGGCGTACGGCGGGGTACGCACTGGCCCGACACCGCTCTGCCAGTGATGCCGATCAACGGGAGAAAACGGGGCAATAAATTCCGAATTGGACACCGCAGTCCTACGGGCTCCAACTGGAGTTTTACATGTGGATTTATTGCAAAACCCTAAAAATACGATACCGTTGTCATGCTCGTTCGGTGGGGCTCAGTTTGGTGATGCGGGTTGGGCAGCGGTGCCAACAGGGATGACCCCCAGGGAATATGCACGAGCAGGATTCAAAAGTCACTGGCAGCCTCACACGGCTCTGCTGGGAGCTTCACGCTGGCCCCACTTCTCTTGGGGGTCTTGACCAAGCCTAGACACACCACAGAAGAGCAAGGGAAACTGGAAACTAGTCCCTTTTCGACCATGCTGAGTGGGATGAGCAATCCCAGTCCATTCCTGTCCACTGCCCTGCCAGGGACAAGTGTTGGCAGCCCTGCAGTCTCCTCAGCGGGAAGCAGCTCCTCCTGCAAACCTTCCCTAGAAGATACTGTCTTCATAATACCTTCAAATATCTACCGAGCTCACTGCCAAGGAGTTCTCCTTGGGGATCACAGGAGGACTGTGGGGATTCCAACCTGCCTGGGGAAGCCAGGGCACATTGCAAAACCTCCCCAAGAACCAGCTAACACTCCACGACTAGAGCCGCTTGTCAGCACGCTGGTAGGAACAACAGGGCAATCTCTCCTTGATGAAATTACTCCTCCTTTTTATTCTGTCCACTTGCTTTATTTGTTCCCTCAAGGAGATTAGTGCTTTCTTAAGTTTAGGAAGACTATTGAACCCTGAGAAATCAGTGTGTGTGTGAAACTTGCTGGAAAACTACCTCTGCTATGTTCATACATCACACTACATTGATTACGCTGCATACACGGTCTTGCAGCACATGAAATTGCTTCTCCCCGAAAGCTCTTCTCCCACTGTGTCTGCTAATTGTTTCTGCTTTTAAAAGTTATTAGTGAATTTAGAGCTGGGTAGAGATGCTGGTTTAATAACCCCCGAGACTCCAGAACAGGTATCAGATACGCACTAGCAGCAAAAGCCTCGCTGCAGCACTTAGTGAACGTGATTTAGGGAGGCCCCAGAAAGAAGAACACATCAGTCCATTCCTCATCCTCCCAGGACACTGCCATAATAAGGCCAACTTCTGCCCCGAGGTAGAACCTCCTCCAGCATCCAGCACCTCCCAAGAGCAAAGCAACTCCTCAGTGGCACAAGGACACCACGTACAGTGCTGCTCCGGGACGTGGGGATGGACAAGTGTGAGCCCTCAAAGCACGTTCAGTTACCAGCTGTGCATAGACACCGGGCAACTGGACGGGAGGAACTACCACTGCCCGTCACAGAGGAGCTGCAGGTCCCCATCAGCTTCCCCTCCTCTTCAGCAAGCTGGGCAGGACAGACGGTAATTTAGAAGCAAGCCACTTCTCAGCACAAGCCCCCCGAGCCAGCTGTCCCACCCGTGCCACCCCCACTCCTCATTTCCAAGAATAAATTTACCCTTTTAGGAGCAGCACCTTTTTCTTGAGCAGCGTGCTGATCAACACCCCCCGCCCCCCACCCGCCCAAGCCGCAGCAATCGTCTGACACCAAGCTGGAAGCGGCTGCTTCCTTTTCTTTACAGCCCATAATGGGAGGGCCTGGCTTTGACTCCCCGTCTAGACCCCTGGCTCCCTCTCCAAAGCCGTTTAGCAAAAGCTGAGCATTTAGTGTCAAGCTTCAACGTTACAGAAGCACTTTCAGGCTGAAAACATGTCCCACAATATCACTTCCAGCCTCTGAGCCAAGCTTTGGGAATCCCAAACCATCCCTGGGCTCTCACTGCTTCTCCCACTCCTATTTGTCTTCTCAAGCTGCTCTTCCAGGGACGAGAGAGGCTGTTCCCTTTAACAAGGCACATTCTATCAAATCAACAAGTACTTTCCCTTCCACAAGGCTCTTGCTCTTATTCCCAGCCGGGTATTCGTGTACATCTCCCGCCTGCTTCAGAAATCCCATTTCAAACTGCACACCAGAACGCTCTTAACACTCATCAACTGAAGGAGTGGGAGGGAGAGAATTAAAAAGCTGCCTGAATGTCTTTGAGATGATGAAACAACAGGACAAATACCCCCAAACACAACCATGGCTCCAGTTCAAACAATAATTGGAGAATATTTAATAGTGCCTTTGGGCCTGGTCTAAAATAAGCAGCTCCCTGGGAAGTCATGACCTTGCAAAGCGTTCCCCCCTCCCCCCCCGAAGCAATTCTCTGAAGCATCCTCTCTAAAAAGCTGACACCACGCAAACCTGAATGCAGCCTCCGTGCCACGGGCGATGCCACCTGCTACTGGGCACCAGCGTGGGCTGTCCCCACAGTGACTCCAGGTTGGGTTAGCCGAGAAACCTCAGGCAGATGGACAAAGAGGTGCTCCAACCATCCTGACCACGGGGACCGTCTATCCACCCATTACAAGAGTACAAGACTTAGACACCTCTTGAATGAGGATCCCACTCTACAAAGAAAATACCTTGATTTCAAACCAGAGGGGCTCTAAAAGGTGTCACATCTTTCACTTCAAATGATTTCCCCAGACACCAGCGATTTCTGAAGAACCACAGGATGCTTACGGTTCAGCCGGGCAGGGTGCTGGGCCATCCTGGCTAGACTGCTCGTGCCAAGACCAGTTGGACCAGGTGATCCTTCAGATCCCTTCCAAGCCAACATTCTACCATTCTCTGATATTTAACCCCGCAGCCGGAGCGCTGGCTGTGGGCACACTGTGCTCCCTGGGTAAAATACCTCGTTATTCTGGGGGGAAACGGCGGAGAAGGATTTGCTGAAACAGGCCCTTGGGGGGGGCACTCTACCAACATTTCCTTCGTTCATCAGCAGCCGTCGTCCTAAAAACCAAGGCACTCATCTTTTTACACAGAAAGGAACGCAGGTAAACAAAGCAACGCACAGGGGCATTTCCCTCTCGCAGTCACGTCTTTCATCTGCCCACCCTGAGCTAAATTCAATTACTGGGTCGGTTTGTTGGTTTTTGTTGGGTTTTTTAATATCAAATAATTAATTCAACCAAACTGACTGAAACTTAAAATGAGACTCAAAACACAAAAGCCATAAAACGCTTTCCAAACCTACTTTTAGCCCTGTCCATTTGCTTTTCATTTAGTCTCCCGTGTGGCACTTACACCCATCTCACCGCGCTCGCTACTGGAATTCGGCTGGCAGATCCCTGGGGTGAGCACAGGGGGCAGCTCTAAACGGCCAGAGACTCTGTGGCATTTATGACCAAGCCAGTAAAGCCGACTTCAAAGTACTGGGTGCTTAAAAACCAAACAGAACACTTGAGAACTTTTGGTTTTGGGGCCCGTGTGGTAAACGTTAACGCCAACGGCAACAATACCTTTCGATTACTGATAGGTGAAGATCTGTCGCCAACATCAAAAGAACTGGTGCCAGCAAAACAAGCACAAAGAAATAATTAGCATTTCATATCTCATCAAGATGTTTAATTTTTAAACATTTGAGACATCAGGGTGGGTTTATTATTATTATTAATTACTTAGCCGGCTTTACAGCATCTTTGAGAATTTCTCTCAGTGCCTCAGATGCCAACTCTTCACCAAGTGACACCACCCAAGGTGGCTGGTGATGCCACCCAAGCACCTTCCCCTGAACTTATACACACCTGGGAGAGACCCATCCCTTCTTCTAGGTGCCTCAAGGCAGTGATGAGGACGACGTGGCTCTTCCACGCCTGACCCGGCCTTCACTGACGCTTTGGGTTTGATGCCCCTCCACAAACATGCAGCAGTTACCTCAACGTTCAAGCACTGTGGCCACCAAAGAAACATCCCCGCAGACCACATCCCCACCCCTCACAGAGACAAGCCTAGCTTGTGCCTTTCCTGGCCCTGATGCTCCAGTCCCTTTTGCAGCCAAGGGTGGCCCCAGTCGCATCCCATCAGCTTGGGGAAGGGAAGTCCAACATCACACCTTGCTCTCCTTCCCTCAACCCACAGACAACCCATCCCTCCTTCCCCACAGGGCTTGCCATGTCTTTCTCTTCCTCACCGACAGCCAGAAGGTGGCAAAGGCAAAGCACTGCCTGCTCCTCTGGTTCCCCAGCGACATCACAGCTCTGGAAGAACGAAGCAGAGTTGGTTTTCACCTGCATCTCGCTGACAAAATCACCAGCTAAAGGGTTGGGTTTCTTTAAGCAGTGATGTTAAAAAGCAGAAGAGGCACATCTGTCTGCCAGGTCCCAAGTGGAGCGGCCAAGTGGCAGTTCCAAGGATCATCCTTTCCCTGTAATTGGAGCAACAGTGCCATGGATGTCACTCAGGGAACAAACACAAACCCCTGCAATCCATCGATCCATTTTACACTCACTTCCCCATCTCTAACTCAGCCTCAAGCAGCCTGAACACAACGGGACGTGAAGCTTTAGGATGAGACACACTGTCAAATCCTGGAGAAATATCCTGCCAAAATTCGGACTTTTAGAGCTGAGCCTCTACTAAATCCATCTCAGGACCTGTTTTGTTGGTTGCAAGCATGTTCCGTGACTCTCTGTATCATGCCCACGGAAGGTGACTCCCAAATAGCCTGTCACTAAGACTAAATACACTGCTTAATATTTTTAATCCCTCACAAGCTGCCACTTCCACCTCTTTCAAAGCCTCCCCACACCAAGGGCTGGTGATGCAAGAGCTCACCGGGGTGTTCAGAGCCAACTGTACAGACCAGTCTTCGGTTCACCTGGAAACAAGGACATTCAATCGGATTTTTGTTTTCCCAGGTTCTAAGAAACAGATGGGGGGAAGCTATTATTAGCTCTTCCAGGAATAGTTAGGTGGCTAAAAAGAGAGTAAAGGTGATAAAATAGACTGTCTGCAGCAGCTGCAGGAGAGGTTTTATTCCTTCAGCCTGTCTGTTAGCCCCAACAGCCTCTGCCTTTCGGTGTCACTTGATGGAAGACCTGGTTAAAACCCTCGGGTCAGCTCAGAGACGCCCACCAGAATTAAATGCACAGCAGCTAAAACTGGTCACGCTGGTAGGTTTGAGCCTCCTGCAAGGAAAGAAGAACCCCCAGCCAGCTCAAGTGGCTCTTCCTATCCCACTATCCTAGCACCGCATGCCCAGGTGGGGAACAATAACGTGGAACACTCTGCCCACCCGTGAAAGCCCTTGCTGTAAAACCCCAAAGGGCTTGAGAGAACCAAACGTGTACTCGTGCAGATCCCCTGCTGGGGAGATGCCACCCAACGAGACAAAGGTGGTTTTGACCCAAATCACGGCAGCTGGAGCAGGACCCCGAGTTCCAGCACCCAGGGTGTTTTTATCCGACATTCAAGATCCTGCCATCCCCTTTTCCTCATTTCCAGTCCCACCACACAGTGCCAAACATGGGGTCCCTGGGATCCCTGGGCATCGCTATTCCCGATGTCTTTCCAATCAAGCTTTTTAAATGATAAATCACCCCCTGGCTCAACGTTCCCTGGGCCAGGAGAGAAGGCAAGACCCTGCTCGGCAACAACTGGGCATGAAGTGGGCTAACTGCTGCCTTGCAAAAGCCCTGCTACGACTTAGAGCACCAAAAACCACGAGTTCAAATTCCTCCTGGATGTTTCACTTCCGAGGGTTTGGATAACAGTGGGGAACTGCGTAATTTGGTTCCATTTTTGGGCCACCACCAGGCCTGACTTTAATGGCTTGCAAATTGCACACAGAAAAAGTCATAAACTACTGAAGGACTTCTTTTTTTTCCCCTTCACCCCCCTGCTCAGAAACAAAGGCTTGACATGTTGTTGCCTTAATTCAGCCGACTGCAAATGTGCCTCTTGGATGACTGTAATTACAGGAATTTAGTAGGGTCTTTTGTTTTGTTTTATAAGCTAAAAAAACTAGGGAGCTGGAGGAAATCATAGAATGGTTGGGGTTGGAAGGGACCTCTGAAGGTCGAGTGTAATCCCCCTGCCAACGAATGGAAATGGAAAATAAAAGACCACTGGAGACAAAAATGTTTTCCAGGAACCACATGAGAGAGCGTGAAGAATTTCTGTTTGTGGAACACGTGTTCTGGGTGGGGTTGACAGTGCTGGGCAAGGAAAGAACATCCAGTGAGCAACAGGGCTATGAGGAAGATGTGTAGGAACCACATTATACCCTGCGGCCTCTTCAATGCTGTAACTGGCTTGGAGTTCCCAGAAACAGCCCCAGACCACCCGTGTCCTGGGCTCCAACACACCTAGAGCACCAGCTTTGTCTCCCATCCTTCCAGTGCTCTGTGAGCCAAGAACAAACCTATGGAATCCATGCTGGGTGGAGGTGGTGGCTGAACTGAATGGTGTCTTTAGAAGCACTCTGCTGACTGGCGTGAAAACCTCAGCTTGGAGGTGTGTCCAGCTTGGGCCAAGGCAGAATCCATCCATCTGCCTGCAGAGCTGGTAACTCAGCCCAGCAGCAGGCACATTCCATCCTATTTATGTGCGCTCACAGGGTACCACGAGAGGAAGGTCTACAATGCTGTGAACAAGGTGGACTTACTCCGTAGCATAGACTGAACTTCTGGTCCTCAACAGGACACCTCGGTGCTGTGTCCCTCATTCCCCTAAAAACAACCAGGGGAGACAATACCCCAGAGCAGAACGTGGCTCTCCTCCCAAAGGAGCTACCAACAACCACTGAAGCTGCTTCCAGTACCTCTCCATTCGTTAATTTAGCGTAACGAGAACATCAGCTACGTGATGGAGCCCTGACATCAGCCGTACCGACGGCAGGGAGGCTATGACAGATGGTCCCAGCACTTGGGGAAAGGCAGGTTGGTTAGAGGAACAGACTCTTGGTTCCCCTCACTTTTATATTCCTGCAAAGTGCACAACTCTACGCTGAAAGGACGCAAATTTTCTCAGATGAGCCCTGAAACTCCAGAGCCAGCTCCTGTCCCCATTTCTGCATCGTCACCACCACACGCCGACGGGGAACGTCTGCCTGCACCAGCACAAAAAGCTAACAGCTATTGCAGAATAAAACAGCTTCTCAAGCTGCCTTTTTTTTCTTTCCCCCTTGCCAATTTGGAAAGCTGAAAGCAAACAACAGCTCCTCGCTGCTGCATCCTCCCTGCTATGGGAGGGGGCCCGGGAATCCCACAAGGAACGTATGGATCCGATCCTGGGATAAGCGTCTGGCTTGGACCAGCAACCAGCAAGGTAGCTTGGTGCCCTGTGTGCACACCCCTCCTCCAGACAACCCTCTGCATCTATTAGCAGCATCTGCTGCTAATAAACAAGGAGAAGCCAAGCTACCAGCTCGCTGCTATTTTGGGATCTGAAGCCTGTTTGGAAAGCAAAGGAAATTTCCAGCTTTTGCAAAGGCCTTCAAACCTTCTCTATGCAGGAAAGTACCTGCTGTATATTCCCACCAGGCACATCTTCACATACGGACTCTGTAAATTACCTGAAAACGCTATTAGCTTAATTTCCAAATCAGAAGCTAAAGCACGCTGCCAGAAGAGAGGAAAGAGGTTCTGAATTAACATTAGCCACAAGAGCAACACAAACCCAGCTCCATCTGTTGTTTGTACAGAAGGGTGCCGAGCAGCGAAGGAAGATCCCTCTGCCCCTACCGCCGGAGGCTCCCGGAGTGAAGCTACAGGCTCTTCAGATGTGGGCCAGGAGGGCTCGCACCGTCCGTGCTGCGACGGTCCTGGGGAAGCACTAAGCTCAGAAAAGCAGCAGTGCTGAGGGTCAAAAAAACCTGACGTCTGACGTTTTTACAGAGAGAGCTGTGAGAAAACAACGAGGTCTTTTCCCCACTGCGAAGTATCACGCAGAGTAACACCAAAAGAAGCATTTCTGCCGCAACCCCCGGGGTCAAAAGGAAAAAGTCCTCGCAGATGTAAGCCGAAAGAAGGCAGAAGGATGTGATGAGCACAGCACCTCGTCTTGTTTTGCGACCAGCCCTGACACTTTTCTCTGACTGATCTGTAGAACAGATGTAAACGGGCCCCAAGCAAAACCACAGATCCTCAGTAAGTCTTTGCTTCAAAACTGAGATCTCAGTTTGGTTCCTCAGACCTTTCATTAGCACTGGATGTTCCCAGCAGAATTCTGCCAGCACTCAAAGCCCTGGGTGTGGATCTTGTGGTATTAAGGTTTTTCTCAAGGGTTTTGAAGCCTGGCTCAAGTCACAGATCACCTAAAAGTCATAGATTCATCAGATGCTAGGTTTTCATTCAAATGAATTAAAACCAAGTGCCAGCAGTCTCCACACGCCCAACGCGAGCAAAACCGGAGGCAGAGGAGCATAGGACTGAGACACATGAGGCAAGCACAACACAAAAGCTCCAGCTCCCAAGGCAGCTTAAAGAAAGAACCCCAAACTAACATGCTCCCTTTTACTTCTAATCGAAACAAAGATGTAATTTTCCCCATCAGTGTTATAATTTGGGGGTAGGTGGCAAGGACTGACTCAGGACTTGTGAATGCTTGAGGCTGGCCGTGCCGCAGGGATGGGGGAAACCACCATGAAAACATCATTTCTTCTCAACCCCGGAGAAAATTCTTGCAACCAGAGAAGCACAGAGCTGCAAGAGCAGCAAGGGACCAGCCTAGAGGGGCTCCCCGGGGACGTTCTGCTCCTTCCCCTCACACACACAAGGCCAAACTCTCTCCTGCCTGTTCCAGTGCTCCCCTTGCCTGCCCTCCCTCCCCGCGTCTTTGCCGCATTGTGTACAACCCAGAGTCTTGAATATTCACCCTACTCCAAAACCATCCGGGCTCTGACGAGGGAATGAAACGTGCGTCACTGGATCTGCACATCAAAGCCCTCGCAGCCACGGCATCTGCAGGGATGGGGAAGAGAAGGAGCAGAGCAGAGGTGACAGCGGGGACTGGTTTTGCGTAGGGGGAGCTCCCCATTGAGATTTTTGTCAGAACGTATTTAAAGATGGGAAGCTGCAGTTCCTCTGAGCTTTCAGAATTCCTGCTCAGCACAAACCCAGCTTCACCTCCCTCCCCTCGCAACCCTGCTCAGTATCCAAACAAAGTGTCAGCTAGAGACTGGTATCGGACGGAAATCTGCTGGCGGAAAGCTGTCGGGTTTGCATTTTTGTTTTTCCACTGAAGTCTGCACTATCCACAGCGACTCGAATATTCCGATAGCTCAGATAACAGAAGCTGGTGTCTCCAGTACGTGCTAAGAGGAGACTGTTAGAAAAGAGGCCAGAATCTTTCAAACACCCCAAGATGCTCACATCTTTTTTGCTTTCCCTGAACAGTCAAGTCCCTTTTCTTCCCTTCCTCTTCCCTCTTTGATATAATTGAAAAAAATATATATATTGGTCTTCAGATCCTAATTTCATCACCCTCTCAGTCTGAGCACATCCTTGCAGTCACTTAAGCACCGTAATTTAAGCACCACTCCCAGAACAGGCGCTGGAGTCGTCTCTTTCCTGACCCTGGTGAAACCTCCTCCCCCGAGGCTCAGCGTTGCCAGAGGAGTGCAACCGTCGGGTTCATTTTCTCCAGATCTATTCAGCTGATGGGCTGCTCTCTAAGGGCCGTGCCTGGGCAGCCAGCTCAATTACAGGTGCCCAACCTCGCGGTATCCAGCCAAATTGGCTTACAGAACACTAACAGATTTCCAGAGAGAGGAGCACGGGGCAACAGATCACTTGGAGATGAATTTAAGCTGCCTGCTATTTAGACTGACTGGGGCCTTTTTTTTGATGATTGTTTAGAGCTCCCTTCAAAGCAGCGCACGGAGCACAGCTCAGAAAGCGCTGCTTTAACCAATACACCTGAGACACCAGTTGCAGGAGCTCGGTGAGTTTTCACAGCTTGAGGGCTGCCCAGCAAGCCTCAAACTCACGAGGGAGAGCGAGAGTGTGCCTGGATGACAGAGGAGGATAAAGTTCTCGGCTCTGACCTCTCTTTGAGAGGATACCCTAATTCCCAAATCAGTTATCTAAGCAGTGCTCTGAACGTGTAAGTGAAAAATCCACTCACTTCAGACATCCCTGAAGAAACCCGTCTTCCTTCTGCGCAAACCAGCGCGGAATTCACAAACACCCAGACTCTGCGACTCCGTGACGAACCACCAACCCCACCTCCTTTACGCTTCGGCAGCAAACTTTCAGCCACCCCACCTCAGCACAGGACGTGTGGATTTCTTCAGTACCGAAGGTGGGGTGCAGAGAGGCGACGGGATCACCTCTGCCCTGCCCAAGCAGCACATCCTCAGCCTCCTGATTCCACGCCGAAGCCCTCAGACCCTGTCGCAAGTGCGTGCTCTCTGACTAGACGGCTTACGTGTCTAATTCACAGGGTGAATTGTACACACCAGCTAGTGAGGTCCACACCACAGTTCAGATCTCCCTTTGGGAGCACCCTCCTGCTTTTGAGATTGATATTTACTTTTCAATCAACACACAACTACAGGGATTCACGTGGCTACAGGAACAGATCGGAGGAGGAGCGTGCACACACCTTAATCTGCACTTCGGTCTGGTTTCTAATATCTTGTCGATTTTTCCTGTCCTTTTCACAGCTCCAACAAAGAATAACCCCTTAGCTGAACTCAAAAATAAACCCCCAACAGCTTCAAGCTATAAATAACCAAGTCGGAAACGCAGGGTTCTGTGAACTCCTATTTTCACCATGCAAGGGCAAGAAAACAGGAAAGGCAAGGAGAAAGGGTGGAGTTAGAGCCATTTATTATCTTTTTTTTCCTCTTTTTTACAGCATATTGCTGTAACGACAGCTCCTGCTTGCATACAAATGCTGGGCAGGTTGTCAGAGCTGAAGGGACACCCACGGGAGCTGCAGAACCATGAAACACCGCACCGGCTGAGTCTGTAAAGATGAAGGCATGAACTCCAGGCTGGCAGCAGGAAAGGCACGGCACACGTAGAGCTGTGCGATAGAAGCTCGACCCTGCCAGCTCTTCCCTTGCATTAAAAAGGTCTCATTTCCCCCCCACCGTCTTCTGCAGGACTTAAAGAGGGTTGTGGAAGTGCAAGGTAAGAGAAAATCCACAGATGTGAACGCCTGCCTCCAGAAACCCCAGCATTACGTGTCACACCAAGTCTGCGCCAACGAGGATTTACCTCCTGCCTACCTCAACTCTTCCCATAATTTCTACCAGGCTGGCAAACGCCATAAGCCAGTGACTGCAGCCACCACACAGCCACTCCACTCCCTCAGAAAGAGGTCACGGAAGGCTCTTGAGCGTGTTTAGGTGTCCCCCTCAGAGGAAAAACATCTCCACAGCCAAGCTGGATGGGTCCATTTGGAGGGATGAAATTTGGTCTGTCCCAGCACTGCTGAGGCACTTCAATGAAGCGAGTTGCTTGATGCTGAGGGTGCCCCAAACCTCTCTTTGGTCACGAGGGCTACAGGCTCCCTGTCCCGGCATCTCAGCAGTAGCTCTCCGGGCTCAAATACCCTCTAGGATACCTTAAAAAAACCTCAGTGCCTTTCTCCCAATTCACTCCTATCCCTGTTTCTTAATTAGAGCTTGCAAACCTCATTTTTAAAATGATGGTTCTCATATTCAGGCATAATTATTTTTGTTTAGGGATGGAGCAAAGAAATGGTCCCAATTATGCTTAAGAAAACCCTTTGGCATTTTAACAGGCATTGGAAAGAACCAATTTCAGAGCGGTGTCTTATAATGGATGTCTCCATGGATACCTCCTTGTCAGCACCTCATTAGGTAAGAGCCGAAATGTGTAAGATTACCTTCTCCTGCACTGCAGAAGGTACCTCAAAAACACAAATTAAGCAAATCTGCATCCTCTAACTGATGGATACTTGGAAGTTCAGGTGACAAAATGCAGCAGCTGAGCTGTGCTAGGCAAGGAAGGCAAGATACTTCATTTCCACTCTCTTAGGATTGCTGACACCTCACCCCTTACCAGAGAATGGGGAATTCCTTTAGGCCACAAAACTGGGGGTTATCCCCCCTCCCCTCTTTTCTTTTTGACACCAAGAAGATAGAAAGAAGAGACAACAGGAGAGGCGGAATTCAGAGAGCACCATCTGGGACACCAGTGGTGTTGGAAAGAAAGCAGAAAGTCTGCACGGCAGAACCACTGCCAGGAGCTGGGGGGACACAGCCCAGGGGGGTTAAGATGAGCACTCTTTCTAGATACTCCACCGATTAGTGACTAACTACTCTCCATAAGGACAAATACTTCAGATAAAACAAAAACCCAGCTCTGGCAGAAGCACAGGAACCACAAAGCCAGCTTGACTTCCAGGACAGTGTCAACAGCACTAGAAAGACGGCGACAGCACCGAGACCCCCAGACACGGGTAACAAAACCCTCAAAAATGAGGGGAACTGGGGGGAAATGGGTCCCACCAGGACCTCCAATTTGTTCTTCCACTGCTGAGCACAGCAGAGGTTATAAAGACTGCCACCTCCTCCTCCTGAGGCAGTGGGGAGCCCACTCAGATCCCAGCATGGCTCAGAGTCACCACAGGGAAGGGGGTTTCCCTCTCCCTGAGCAGTCACTGTAAGTCAGCCTAATCCACAGGAGAAATCCTTTGGAGCGCTCTCAATTATGCGACAGCCCGGTGGGACTATCCACCTGCTGGGGATTGCTGGTGTGTTGCTTCTCAGCTCCACTGCCTGCCTTGCTTCTCAGGCAGGAGCAGAGAAACAAGGTCCTTAAAAGGGGAAATCTCCCCCCAGCAGCCAGCTGGGTGCTTCAGCCCCTTCCCAGGGCACCACAAGACAACTCAGGACTGAGCCTGCAGGGATGACCTCCAGTGGAACCACATCTTAGGTGGATAAGCCAAGACAAGAGCTGCCTACTGGAAGCAGGTTCCACTGGAGACCTTCCTGCGCGGTGTTTCTATTTCAGGCATTACTTTGAAAGCTCAGGAACAAAGTGGAGCCTTGGTAGGTTTCTCACATCCAGAACAAAAAAAGCTCACCTGAGAAGCTGCCACTGCAACACTTTAAACAGAAACTGGGGGTCTGGCTTGGGACTGGGAGGTCTGGGTAAGGCAAAGAGTTGGATCTGCGCAGAAGGTTTGTAAAGGTGAGAAAGAGCCTGGGAGCACTGCTGTGTCCTCGGCACAGTTCTGACTGGCACCAGCACGAAACTGGGTTCAGACCAAGAGAGGTGGATAGGAGCCTCGAGAACTGCCCAGGAAGTACAGAATGCTGTCTGCAACTGAAGCAGAGATACTCTTTATTGGGAAGGGATGCCGAGTTAATAAAAGTTACCCTCCAAGCATCATCTTGCTGGCAACTCACGCTCAAATGGCTCGCTCACACCCTTCCCCAAAGTTCATACAAAGTCCAGCTTACACGTCTCAACTTAAAAACTAAAGGTCAATCCTGAGTGTCCCCATTCTCCGTGTCCACGACGAGGATGTTGGCACTTCACCATCCCACCCAGAAAGGCGCGGCAGCCTGCGTCGGGCAGACGCAACCCCAGGAGACTCCCCATACACGACACATCACCAGCTTCTTACCCTCTGCTCCCTGATGCCTATTCCATGAACACTCCTCTGCTGCTCGCTGGCAAAAACCTTCCTGGGGCAACTCTTCCTACCACAGGATTTTTGACTGAGCAGCGACTATGACCACTGAGCGGACCAAGTGTTTCTGTCTCATCTGTCGCAAACACTGATGGATTTAATTATGCAAGAATTGGCTCTCTTGGGGCCCCATCTTCATTATTAGTCCTTTACCTGAGGCTGTGTGAGCAGAAATATTTTGAGATTTTCTAATGACAAGCATTCGTATTTATATCGTGCCTGTCATCCCAAAGAATCCCCCCGCATGGTGAAAGCGGGAAGCACTTTATTGTCCCTGAGCAGCTCATCAACTGGGCAGCTCTGACCTGCTCTGGGGAGACCCCCCTGCAGTGCTGGGGCCAGCTCGGGAGTCCTCAGCACAGCAGAGACAGGGACCTGCTG
>JAAGNO010008343.1:65428-75960 GCA_033439905.1 Ceryle rudis
AGCCAGAAGGGCTCCCCTGAGCCTCCTTCTCTCCAGGCTCAACAAGCCCAGGGCCCTCAGCTGCTCCTCACCACCCTCATGCTCCAGACCCATTGCTCTTCTCTGGCCACACTCCAGCCCCTCAAGGTCCTTCTGGAAGTGAAAGGCCCAAGATGGACCCCAGGATTCAAGGGGCAGTCCCACCAGTGCTGAGTATAGAGATAAACCTAAATTCTTTATCCACCGCAGCATTTAGCTAACACCCAGCAGCAATACCCTTGCCGCAGCTCTGGACCACAGAAAGCCGGACATCAGACTGCAAACACAGTAGCACACCTCAGAAAAGAGAAGCACCCATGTTTCTGCAAGACCACGCACCCCAGGGGAGGGATGGGGCCAGCCCACAGCAAGTCGAGGCGCAGCAGCTCGTGTTTTCTCAAGGATTAGGTCCAAACCCTGCTCAGCTGGTGCAGGAGCTGCAGGAACTCCCACACTGACTCTCAACCTGCCCGCACAGGCAGGGCAGGGCCAGACCTGGCTCCAGCTCACCGGCGCTGTCAGCATTTGCAACATCTGACGAGTTCTCTGGATGTTATTCCAGCCTTGGCTCTTTTGTTTGGCCGCAGCACCGAGGTAAAACCACCTCGGCTTAGGGGCCATATGCTGGATCTTTGCTACGTGCTGACGCGTTTCCTTCCCGTAGTAAAACCAGCGGGCTCCCCCATACATAGGCTATAGCACTCCCCTGAAATAAAGAGCTCCATACAGAGGCAATCCTTCCTGTCCGTCCCACTTCAGAAGCACCAGCCAAGCGGTCCGAGCTGTGGTCAAACCCAAGCATCTGGCACACGGGCTGCAAAACGCCGGGGGACATCGGGATGAAGACAGTAAACGTTTTGACAGGTTACTGGTCCCAGTAACAGCACCTTCCCACAAGAGTTGTGATTCACTGTTTGCGTCAGAGCAGTGTGGAAAAAGTGACCCCTTCTTCCTTCAGGGAAGACAAAAGAAGCACTTAAGAACAAGTGTTTAGGAAGATGGGCTTGTCCAGCAGAAAACCTGAGTGAAACTCAATTCCCAGTAAGACTTTCCATTGACTTTAATCCCTCTTCAGCTTTTTCTCGTCCAGCTTTGAATACCTTCTCCCCGTGGCGTGCAAATGAGAGTGACGGCAGCAGCGAAGGGTGGGAAGCCACCACCAGCGTTAGCAGAACAGCCGCTGTTTCACAACTGCTCGCAACAAGAAAAAGGGAGAAACCCCAACACGGTCAGTGGAAAGACTGGGAAGGGTTGCAAAGAGCTACTACCCCTGGCACACAGGCAGGGGGACTCTTTGGTGGCATTGGCTGAGGACATGGATACAGGAACATGTTGGGCAGAGACCGTTTGGCTCCACACAGGTGATGGAAACAGGTCCAGGGAGGTCAGGAATGAGGCAGCAGGGGAAGCACCCGTGTACCCAATTACAACCAACCCTTAATTAAACCTCACGCCAAAGGCATACGCCCATGTTCAGTTTTTTCAATGCCAAAAGAAGATCGTGCTGAACCTTCCTCCCAAGCTGCACCTCCTCATCCCATCTCCAGGAAGGGGGCTTCTGACCCCCTGCTTTCCCACCCTCAATGACAGCTGGATGCAATAGCAGAGAAGAGGCAAAGGAAGAAATTAATTAATTAAAACAATCTAATCTGGGAGCTGGATTACATGCTGGATATGAAGTTCCAACCCATCGCTACTTTGCTTTGCAGAAGACCTTGTCCCAGATTGCTCCTTCTCCAGCAACCCTCCTGCACACTCAGGAGCCACTGACAGCCCATCGATCTGACAGACCCCCTACCCACGGCTCCTACCCAGCCGCGTCCTGCCTGCCAGGAAGAAAAGCTGCCCCTTCAGCACCACAACCACATTTCCCACTGAAGTGTTCAAACGTGTACTTAGGTGCCCAAACTAAACTCAAATTTGGGATCTCAATAATTATTCTTGCCATGTATCTATCCTCACGCGGCAGAGGGTACGTAAAGAACCAGGGAAACGTGGCACGGACGGGTTTCTCCAACACCACCCTTCAGACAGAGTTGGTCTCCACAGACAACTTTATACTCCCGCTCCCAGCAAAAGCTGCACCTCTTGTGAGCGCGTTTGAAGGAAGACAGACGATGCTTTTGCTTTTCTGAACAGTGCCCCAAGGAGTATCCAGCAATCGGGTCTGTGTCCCCTGGTGACAGCACAGATCCCCAGAGCTCTCCTCCTGCAGCAACTCTCTTCCCCCCCGCCAAATTCTTTCTGTGCGAACCCCACCGATGACAATGGGAGGAGCATTAAGGAGCCCAAACACACCAGGCTGGATCACACGGGGCTCCCCTATAACCCACCGCTTCCTCCTCTGCTCTGGACAAGGGCAAACACTTCAGAGGAAGAAGACAAGAACTTCATTAATGAGCAATTACAGAATAATCTGTTGTGCCTCAGATAAAATTGCTTCTAGCTGTGTCAAACAGCATCCTGGGATGGCTTATGCACTGAAATGTGTTTATTTACTTCCCTCTTACACAAATATTTCTACCTAACGCAACTCATTATCTTCATATAAGTTTACTACAATGCTTGGCTTAAAGTTATCATGGCAACAAGTCCCAGGGACCGATTATAGACCAGAGAGGAGGCCCAAAAGGCAAAGCCTGCCCTTGGGGGTTGTAACGGGCACTGCTGCGGTACCCAGAGTGAGAAAACATCAACCACCGAAGGGTCAGAAGCAGAAGATTTGGCTCCTGCTCCAGCAGATCCCTTCTGCAGGATCCCTGTTTGCAAGAAACAACTTCCTTTGACATGGTGCTGAGGGACATGGATCAATAGTGCCCTGGCAGTGCTGGGGTTGGACTCCATGAGCTTAAAAGTCTTTTCCAACCAAAATGATTCTAAAATGAACCCAATCCCTTTGGCTGCGGAGAGATCCTACACAAACTATACTCAGATGTTCCTTTTATTGTTTAACTAAAGTAACTTTGAACTTTAGCTAAAGGACTGAGGAAAAATCACCCTGGGAACTGCTGCTCAAAGCTCCCAGCTTGGAGCAGGAGAACCCCTGGGAGAACCCAGCTCCCTGCAAAGACTCTTATCGCTCCGCTGCGCCCGGAGGAGCAATAACAGGAAGAAATTGTTTTGGCAGGACTTACACCATATAAAGTAAACTCACCGGCTGCTGTTGTTTAAAACCTCACTGGCAAACACGTGTGGCCATCATCACCTGGGGCTGCCGACAGCATCCCCCAGGCTGTGGTGGGCTCAGGTGCACCCACCCCAGCCGTGCTCGGCCTGCCGGCACTGCCCAGCCCTGCTGCTTCCCCTGGCTGCCCCCATTACAGAATCACAGACTGGAGTGGGTATGAAGGGACCCTAAAGATCATCCAGTTCCAACACCCCTGCCAAGGATGCCTCCCACTAGACCAGGTTGCTCAAAGCCCTATCTAACCTGGTCTTGAACACATCCACTGATGGAGCATCCACAGCTTCCCTGGGCAACCTGTGCCAGCATCTCACCACCCTCAGAGGGAAGAATTTCTTCCTAATTTCTAATCTGAATCTACCCTCTCCCAGTTTGAAGCCATTACCCCTCATCCTATCGCTACAAGCCCTTGTAAAAAGTCCCTCCCCAGCTTTCTTGTAGCCACCTTCAGATACTGGAAGGCCGCAAGAAGGTCTCCTTGGAGTCTCTTTTCCAGGCTGAACAGCTCCACCTCTCAGCCTGTCCTCACAGCAGACAGTTTCCAGCCCTTCCATCACTTCTGTGGCCTCCTCTGGCCCCACTCCAACAGGTCCATGTCCCTCTTCTACTGGGGGCTCCAGAGTGGGATGCAGTGCTCCAGGTAGGGTCTCACCAGAGCAGAGGCAGAATCTCCTCCCTCAACCTGCTGCCCATGCTGCTGGGGATGCAGCCTGGGATACAACTGGGGCTTTCTGGGATGCACCTGCACATAGTTGCCTCATGTTGAGCTTCCCACCAACCAACACCCCCTATGTCTCTCTCTTCAGGGCTGCTCTCAATCCACTCATTGTCCAGTCTGTGTGCTTGGGATTACCCTGACCTTGCACTTGGCCTTGTGAGGTTGGTACAGACCTACCTCTCAAGTCTGTCAAGGTCCCAACTCTTCGCACTGCTCAGTGGACACTCTTTCTCCTCCCTCTCCACTACCCGAGCTCAAGGAAGACGCTGGTGCCACCCTCCAGCCACCCAGATGATGGCATCCCCTATGCCAGCGCAGGTGAAGGAGGCCAGGCACTGTCCTACAGCCCAATACCAGCCAGCTAGGCCGAAGCTGAGAGTCCAAAGGCTCCGTGACCACACGGCTCCAGCTAGACGTGTGACTTCATACCACTTCAGCTACACGGGCAGACGCTGACATCGATGGCATTGTTTTTACACACAATAGGGGGGTTTCATACCCACGAGTGAAACAGGGCAGTTTTAAACTGATTAATGGTTCTCTCAAACAAGTCCCTGAGTGTACGGGGGGCCCCCGGCGGACAATGATGACCCAGTTTCAATGGGACGGCATCAGCTGCTGCCCCACTCCAACACGGCGTAAGAGGAGACACAGTCACTCCCAGTGTGGCTTGTTCAGACGAGGGACACAGGACTGCTGCTGCCAGGCTCCCCATCCCTCTGCCAGGCACGTGCTTTGCTCCACTCGTCACCGTAGCCTCAGAGAAGCCTTTTGGTTCTCTCTCGTGCCAGGGCGCAACGGCATCAGCCAGCCTGTTGTCACAAATCCAGCAGAACCTCTGCACTCAGGTTGGTGTCTACAAGCACAAGTCCTATGAGGAACAGCTGAGGGACCTGGGGTTCTTTAGCCTAAAAAAAAAAAAGGAGGCTCAGGGGAGACCTGGCTCTTGACAGCTCCCTGACAGGAGGATGGAGCCAGGGGGGGTCGGGCTCTGCTCCCAAGGAACAAGTGACAGGGAAAGAGGAACCAGCCTCAAGTTGCCCCAGGGCAGGTTCAGGTTGGAGCTGAGGAACAATTTCTTGCCCTCCAGGCTTGTCCAGGGCAGAGGTGGAGTCCCCGTGATCCCTGGAGGGGGTTCCAAGCCTCCCGTGGAGCTGTGGTGCTGAGGGCCCTGGGTCAGTGGTGCCCTGGCAGTGCTGGGGGAAGGGTTGGACCTGATCTTAAAGGTTTCCTCCAACCAAAATGATTCTGTAAAGGGAAGATACCAGCAGTTTCCTGCAGCAGCAAAGGAGCCAGAGTGCATCTCCCGCTGCCTCACCACCGCGTGATGACAGATCCGAGAGGCCTCACCCCACCTACACATGCCTAATGCAGCATCTGGACCGAGACAAGCCCCCAGCAGCAAATTCCCTCACAGGGCAGGTTGCTGGCAGCTCTGAGCAGCCGGTGCCTGCGTGGGCTCTCCGGGGCTTTACTGGGGCAGCAAAAGCTCAACCTCTTTGGACACAGAGTTTGCAAACGCCCTGGGAACTTCCACGCTTAATTCTGACCCGGTGCGCAGCAGCGGAGGAATGTCACGCATGCGGCTTCGCTCTTTACACCCACCCCGGTTTGGCGTTCTCCCGCTTTTGGGATGGTAGCCAAAAGTTACTGAAAAACCCAGTGAGAGGGAGGTGAGAGCTGCAGGAGGGAACCTGAGGGGCGAGCACTCATCCCTGCAGCGAGGCGGGACGCAATTCGGACAGAGAAGCTCACAAATAGCAGCCCAAACATCACACGCAGCCATGAGCCAGAGGACCTGCGGCTCACACGGGCAAGGAACCACGTTCTGCAACTCAGCATGGCCTGGGAAGCGCGGCTATCGCTGCCAACCATCTAAGCCACAAAGATTAGTTCAGGGCAAAGGAAACAAAACAAAGAAAAACACCCAAAGTGAAAGCAAGCGGAGGCGGCACAGCGCTCGCTCCAGCGCTCAGATAAGGAACCGACACCCGGGCAGGTTAACAAGGTGTCCTGGTCACACCACAGGACTGCGGCCGGTGAGAACAGAGCCTGCCACGTGCAGCACCTGCCTATTTACCCCCACGTGACCCAGGACGTGGGGTTTGGCATCCCAAAGGCAGGGTTTGGGTGGATTCCTGCACGCACCGATTTCACATCGCTCAACGTGCCCGTTACGCACCAGGCACGAGTGGGAGCGGGCTAAGCAGCAAGGAACACCCAACAGTGATGAGGGACCGGGACCTGACTCCAGCTTCAACCTGCATTCTCCTTAACCCTGAGGACTGCCTGCGACAAACCCGAGCAGCGAGCCTGAGCAGAAACACAGGGATCTGGGCTAAGCGTGAGCTCTGCCGCTCCGCCGGCGGCCCCGAGCACTCTGTAACATCCTTTCAATGCAGAGCGAGACGTTTTAGGATGTGAGCAAGCCCCGACTCCTGCTCTTGCCCCAGACAATAGGCTGTGCAATAACGGCATGACCAGAACTTCCTGCCAGCTCCCGGCACAAAACAGCAGGGGAAAAGCACTGCCATGAGAAAAGCCGCTTTGCAGAGCACCGGGGCAGCACCTCGAGGATCCCAGGGACGTCGATTTTACAACAAGCAAAGCACCGCAACCAAGTCCAGGCCGGGAAGCCGGCAAAACCGCACCAGCAGCTTGAAACAGAAGCCGTCCAGCTTGGGAATGGCTGTGGATAATTAATTATTGCACCGAGCCTTTTGCAACATCTGGCCGCGGCTTTCTCTCACGGATATTTCGCTACCCTGCGCAGCCCTTGTGAAAGCATCGCCGTTTGGAAGGCTTCGATCTCAGCACAGCCTCAACCTGAACGTCATCATCACTCACGGTGCAGGAAGCTCAGGAGCCGGGCTGGCCCAACGCGTCTCCCCCAGTAAGGCAACTGGTCCACAGATGGCACAAGTCCCATCAAGAAAAGAGCAACCGCTGGCACGGCTTCAGACACCAAGAGGTAGCGATTGAGTTCAAAACACTCCAGGGTGTTGACCTATTGGAGCTTTTGTCAAGAAGAAGGGATGAAAATGGACTGCCACCCCAAACACACAGAACAGCAGATTTCAAACGTACACAGTAAAACAGGAACTGGGTATTCCACAGCTCTTCTGGGCTCAAGGAGAACTGTTAGTGAAACAGGAAAGGCCTACACCAGTGGGCTCAACACAAATACCACCCTCACCCTGCTCCAAGCTCCAGAGCTTTTTGCCTTTCCACCTTTCAGATGTTGCACATCTGGACTCTGCTGCCGTCCCCTCCCCAGTTCAGGGAGCAGAGACCCACCTCACAGCAGAGCAGGTGGACGTGCCCAGTGGAGGGATGTGACCCTGTGGTAAGCCCGTGCTGGAGCAGCCTGCTCCTGAAGGACTACACAGAAAGGACCCATGCTGGAGTAGTTTGTGAAGACCTGCAGCCCGTGGGAAGGACTCGCATCAGAGAAGTTCATGGAGGACTGTTTCCATAGGAGGAACCCCCACAGTGGAGCTGGGGAGGAAGGAGCAGCAGAGACAATGTGCGATGAACTGACCACAGCCCCCATTCCCCATCTTCCTGCACTGCTGGGAGGGGAGGCAGAGAAAATGGGCAGAAGTTGAGCCCAGGAAGAAGTGGGGGGGAAGTGTTCTCAGATTTGGTTTTATTTCTCATTACCCTACTCTGATCTGATTGGTAATAAACTAATTTCTCCAAGTCGAGTCTGTTTTGCCCTTGACAGCTGAGTGATCTCCCCCATCCTTACCTCGACCCACAAGCCTTTCATTGTATTTTCTCTCCCCGGTCCAGCTGAAGAGGGGAGGGACAGAGCAGCCTTGGTGGGCATCTGGTGTCCAGTCAAAGTCAACCCAGCACAAGTAACCACAGAAAAACATGGAAAACAAAGTGTCATCTTTTACATGCAGCAGCACCTGCCCTTACACTGCCCGGCCGCCCCTTCCCACCGGCCCGGGAAGCTGCTCAGCACAGATGCGTGGAAAGCTCAGCATTTATTTCAAGAGGAAAAAGGTCAGAAAGCAGGTGATGGCACCTGAGCCTGGCTTAGCAACGATCCTGAACAAGTGAGACCTCTTGGTCTCATAAGACAACGAGCCAAATGTAGTCCTCTGCTGCTGGATTCAGCACAGATAACACCCAAATTATCACAAAACACATTGGTAGGGGCTCTTGAGAGACAGAGTGCTTGGGGCCTTTGCTCCAGAGGTACACTGATATCCAACAGCAGAGAAACCACAGACAAAGAAAGCAAAGCCTTGATTCCAAGATTAAGGGGGACCTCGGGGTTTGGGATGAGGACGGCAGCTGGGACTCAAAAAGAAAACCAATGCCTAGAGCCCCAACAACACTCCTCAGCACCTCCACAGCAAGGGACTGGCTTCACTGGCCACACGTGTCTAGCTTGGGTCAGGATGAGCAACGGGCAGCTCAGCAACATGTCCAGAGGGAGGGAGAGACAGAGCCGTGGGCTCCAGATGGGGCAATGCCCTCTCTCCCAAGAGGAAGAGCGGAGAAACCACACACGCACAAGAACTTCAGAGCAGCATGAAGCTCTCAGAGCTCAACCTACAGCAGAAAAATCATTTACTGGGAGATAGCTGAAAAATGCACTTTTAAGGGGCTTCATGGAAAAAGTCCAACACTTCTCCACAATTTATTTTCACCACCACAGGCTGCGGCGAGAGGTAACTGCTCTCCCTGCACTCACCCCTCCACACACAACACCCCAAATTCCTCCTCCTTCTGCGGGTGCACAAGAATATTGTCGTACCATGTAGGGACTGGGGACCTCTTCCCCAAGGGCCCGTGGTTTCCAGACGAGCATCACAAACACGTAATTATCCAGCCGAGCTCACCCTGCCCATCTCCCCGGCTACCGAATTCCTTTATAATGTTTGCAAAATGCCCCCTTCTGGTAAATTATAACTCAGGTTTTCGGGTCACATCGTGGAGAAAACTCCCAATAAATCCATCATTGAGCAGAAAATTAACACTGCGTCCTCATGTCAGCACCGAACGCAGAAATAACCTCTTTTCCACCCACAGCTCCTGCCTGTTTGATGTCAGCAGGCCAAATACAACAAACCTTCAATAAATAATAAAAAAAAGCCTCACGAAAAAAATCCAAGTTGGTGATGCTCACACCCTGAAACAGGGCTGGCAAGAGGCCACCGGGCCAGACACGTGCTCAGATCCCTGGCTCATGGTGCTGGCAGGAACCTGGCTCACGCAGGAGGGCAGGGTGGGAGCAGCACCCACCGTCCCGGGGCAGCAACGCTGCTTTTGCAGTTTGTTTGCTCTGATTTCTCCTCTTTATTGACCCGTGTTATTTAAGGGAGGCTCATTTCGGTTTTGTTTGTTGGTTTTTGTTTTGTGGGTTGTTGGGTTTTTTTAAAGCAAGGCAGAGGAATTTTAATAAATCAGCTAATCTTATTGCAAAAAAATTGGGGAAGTCTTTGAGGTCACAAGACACCAACAAACAGCCAGTAACTACAGGCAGAAATAACTGCTCCAAGCGTAACCAGGTAGTAGTAATTAGCTGGGTGGTTTTTCAGCTCCCGGCCTCAGATCCTTGGGATTCCCAAGGCCATTTCTGAGAGGTCTTAGTAAAAAAAAAACAGAAGTCCAAAAGCAAACCCATCCTCACCTTCACCTGAAGTTTCACAGGAGCCTGCAAGCTGAAAAGAATTAAAAACCACTGAACAGAACAGTTGAGAGCAATTAGGACGCAGGAAAATGAGCAGTAACAGTGGTGGGAGAAGGCAGGAGACTTCGGTGCTTGGGAAATCAGGATGGAAAGAAACAGCATTTGCAACAGGTGTGGGGTGGAACAAAAATGGAGCAAAGGGCCAGAAAATCAACTTATTGCACCTGGGGCTTTTACTACCCCGGGTCAGGAGCTGTAGTTTCCAGACTCATCTTCTCAAGACAGACCCTTTCTCCAGTGCTTCCAGCTCAACTCCTCAGAAGGTGCCGGAAAAGGAGAGGATACGTTTTCCCTTCCCTTGCTTGCACACGTACGCGCAATGCGCCTGCTGCTGCTTCTTCCTCCTCCCCTCGGACCACCTCATACCAAAGGGCTCACAGCCCACTCACACACGTGATGGCCACCACCAAGAGCTCCAGCTTGAGATCCCCCACAAGGAGCTCACCGAGTTCCTGGGCTCTGGGAGAGGTTCTTTTTGCAGGAGGAGAGCACGGCAGCAAGCGAGCTGCAACCTCTCTGAACAGTGAAGCCCATCCTGAGGCCACACAGCCACCCATTCCGCTCCGTGTCCCCACCACAGCCACTGGTGACAAGGAAGGACACAAGGTTTTGCTCCTGTCACATAAGCTTCCTGGGTAACATGGATGGCAGGTGGCACAGCATGCCCCTCTCCCACCCCAACACAGCCACCCCTGTTGGTTCTCCTTACTGGAATACACAGAAATTTTAGGACAAGGCGAAACAGCCTCAAATTGTGCCAGGGAAGGTTGAGGTTGGAGCTGGGGAACAATTTCTTGAAGCCCCTCCAGGGTTGTCCAGGGCTGGCCCAGGCTGCCCAGGGCAGGGGGGGGAGTCCCCGTGACCCCTGGAGGGGTTTCCAAGCCCCCCGTGGAGCTGTGGTG
>JAAGNO010008344.1:0-13267 GCA_033439905.1 Ceryle rudis
ATCGAACCCAACCCCCCCGATGGTAATTACATCACCATCACCATTGATGCTGTGGAGCAGGCACTGGGGGAGTCCCAGACTGGGCCCCGCAGCAGGTGGGAGCTGTGTTCAGGAGCTGGATTCTGGTACTGGGTTCAGGAACACACCGATTGGGAATGAGGGCAGAACGGACAGAGTCCTCCTTGGATGCTCCGAGGAAGGAACCCAAAGAGGACCTGAGCCAAGCCAAGCAAAGCTGGCAAAGCGGTCCAAGAGGGGAGGAGAGCCTGGGAGCCCCCAGAGGGAGAGAGAGCAAGCAAGCAAGCAAGCTAACAAGCTAGCAAACAAAACCTATAGACCCTCCAGATCCCTCAGCTTTATCCCGAATATGACGTCTATGGGCTGGAATACCTCATTGGTCAGTTTGGGGTCACCTGCCCTGTCCGCTCCTCCCTGAAGGTGTGGGCTTTCACTTTCCTGCACCCCCCAGTGTGGTGCACAAGATCCAGCAGTGGCCTTGGTCTGCACACCAACCCTTGGTAATAACTCTAACCATGGGGTGTTATCACTGCCAGCAGCAGACACTGCCTGTGAAAACAGGCTGCTGACTTCAGACAGTGCTGTTACTTAGAAGAATTGAGCTGAGAAGTAAAATCACTGAACAGAATTAATTCTGCTCTCATTCAAACCAGGACAATATCTAACCTAAATCTACCCTCCTTCAGTTTAAAACCATTACCCCTTGTCATACATAACACAGCAGGCCCTGCTTAAAAAGATTGTCCTCATCTTTTTTATAGTCTCTCTTTAAGTACTGAAAGGCAGCAATAAGGTCTCCCTGGAGTGTTCTCTTCTCCAGGCTGAAAAACCCCAATTCTCTCAGCCTTTCTTCATAGCAGAGGTGTTCCTGCCCTCCAATAGTTTTTGTATCTCTCCTCTGAACCTGCTCTAATAGGTCCATGGCTTTGTTGTGCTGAGGACTCCAGAACTGGATGCAGTACTCCAGGTGGGATCTCACCAGAGTGGAGTACAGGGGAAGATTCACCTCCCTCAACCTCCTGGCTACGCTTCTTTTGATGCTGCCCAAGATATGATTTACCGTCTGGGCTGTGAGCACACATTGTCGGCTCATGTCCATCTTTTCATCCACCAGTATCCCCAAGTCCTTCTCCTTGGGGCTGTTCTCAATCCCTTCATCCCCAACTTGTAGTTGCCCCAACCCAGGTGCAGGACCTTGCACTTGGCCTTGTATGTCATTTTCTCCGGCAGACTTTGCTTTGGGGATAAAGGCCATGACAGGGAAAACCAGGAATAGATTTCCAAGTAAGTTCTCTGAAGTTATTTCCTTGTTGTTATGTTAGATGGGGGGGAGAGGAGGGAGATGGTCAGGCACATCATCTCATTTGGCTTTTGAGTTGGTCAGCTGTTACGCTTCAGATAGAAGAAATACACTTAGATTCAAGTTGATAAATAACAGTTGTTAAATAACAGTGACCATGAGTTCTGAGACTGGCCATCAGTAAGTTTCATTTGTGGTATTTGGATCAGAGCATAGCTGATCTGCTCTCGTGAGGTCTGAGGTTGTATTCTTTATTCAAAGGTAGGTAAATGACTGATGAAGAATCTGATCCTTTTCTATCATTTCTGAAGTCTCTGAATGCTGTTTAAATTGCTTCACAAAGTGTTAAACATCTCCTTGATACGTTGGCAGACTGACATATTTTTATTGTTAAAAAAAATTAAACCAAATGAAAAAATTCAAGGAACTTTCACTCAGAGGCATGGGCTCTCAGCCATCTCTTGTTTGCTGCTCCCTTGAAACATGTACAGGAGATTATCCTTATTAGGCAATCCTTTGGGTGCTCCCAGATCTTTCGAGTATGGTTTTCTACCTTTTTAATTAGTAGGTCATTATGCGACAACTTCTGTCTGCTCCCCTAAGTGGCCAGCTAAGGCAGATTTTACTGTGTTTCTGGATACCTGAAAATAATTAGCCATTTGTGAGTTGGGAGGTAGCTTCAGACTTTAGAAAGTGAAGCTGTGTTGTGAGGAATGTACTGAGGAACTGCTGTTGATGAAAAATAAGGATGTGATTCCATGATTTTGTCTTTGCAGGCAAAACCAGCATGACAAATTTCTGCCTAGCTCTATCGAGGCAGTTCCTTCTTGCTCCCACACCAGTTTCCAATTCCATTAGTTATGCTGCTGCAACTATTTATAAGTTTGATATAAACTGGATCACTGAGAAGACCTACATTAAAAATAACCTCACTTCTGATACTTTTAGTGATCCAAAGTGCATGAAGTCCCACTGGCAGTTTTATCAAGAAGCAATGGGGACACAAGTTGCAGAGCAGGAATAAGGAGTGAGGTTTGAAGGAAGTGGGAAATTTTAAAGCTGGCTTAGCCACAAAGATGAGACATGGTGGAAAGGTACCACAGCTCAGCTCACTTGCATCCGGTTGCTTGTAGAAGAATCTCCAGTCCCTCAGATGTTTGCTAGCGAGAGAGTGCTATGAGGAAATCTCTCACCAGCTCTTCCTGGTGCTTTTTCTCCTGAGGCGGGGCAAACCAGTAACAAGCCTGTTAACCAGAGCATTAATGGCTATATAATGGCTATATATCATCTTATCTATCACGGGTATTTCCTTTTCTGAATTCTGTTATATGCAGCCATAACTGATGCACTCCTTTTTTTTTTTTTTTTTTTTTTCCTTTCAGATGTTTTAATTAAGCCATCTACGAACTTTGTTCAGGCATACCAGTTACTTACCTGTGCTACAGCTGACATAAGGATCCCATTGTGTCAAACACTGGCAAAAAATGTAGGTTTAGGTTCCCTCTTTATAAATCTAGGGAGACAGCATTTCTCCAGTTCACATTCAGTCAGTTCCTCTTTAGGAGGCTTCTTTGCAAGTTCTCAGGGTGTGAAATGTAGCAGTTGAGACACATGACATCATCACATTAATCAGGGGGAAAAAAAAAAAAAAAAAAGGTGGAGGGTTAGTTTGGGTTTCTTGCATATTGGAATCTAGAAAATCTTTGAGTTACATCCTTCACTTTTTCTACTGATGTAATCATGAGTGAAAATTTATGGTTTTAGAGGGATTCAGTTTCAGAGGAGACAAATCCCTAAGCCATTAAAAATATAAATAACATACTGAATCCTAAAGCCTTTGGAAAAGGAAAATCAAACAGAAGGGTATAAGAAGTTGTAAGGATTTGGCTGTTTGTCAGGTTTGAGAACTATGTTCTTGCAAACAAGAAGCACTAATATTTTTCTGGTCTTGATGTGTACCAAAATCCTCAGCTTGCTTTTTTTTTTTTAATAAAGTTTCTATGCCTTTGCTTGCAAACTATATTGAGCTCAGTAACACTGCTATTTTTGTAGTATCTTCGTCTGAAGTATTAGTTTTCCCAGAGCTCACTCACAGAGGGCTGTGCTTTATTCTCGGAAACTAGAAGACATGTAGTAGATTCAGTCATGGCCATTTTTCATGTGAAGCCTTATTCAAATGGTAATTGTAAAAGGCTTTGTGGACTTTGTTCTCAACTCAAAGAAAAAACTTCAGCTGTGGGCAGCTAGGGTAGGAAAGAATTTTTGCTGAAAGGCTCTGAGAAAACTAAATTGGAAGTTACCACAGCCACTCAGAAGTTAAAGGTATACCTACAAATCAACTGTGAAACCAATTGTGTTATCAAATATCATTGGAAATTAATATTGTGAAGAAAATACATTACAGTAAAGGTCAGGATTTGTCTTCACTTTTGTCCTAATAAGACACACTATGAAGGAATTCATTATAATATTTTGAAGAGACTTGTGTGCAAGGTATGCACAGTTGGTTTGCAATTATTGATATGCATATATTCTACTTAGCAACTGGTGTATAATTTAAGGGTAAGTCTCAGCTCTTCAGAATCAGCCTCCCAAACTTGAACTGTTGGATGCATATTCACAAAGTCCTGAATGATATAGGGCTTCATTTTGGACACTTACCATACATAAAGGTATAATATGGAAAACTCACAGTCCAAGTAAGGATTTCAACAACTCCCAAAGTTTGCAACTGTTCTTAATATTGTATTTTTGTTAAATGTAACCGTATTTATGTAATCTGAACTATTAGTGGCTTCAGCCATTTTGGGAGACACTTTGGGAGACATTTTGGGCTCCAGCACTCATTTTGGGAGACACTCTAAACCCAGAGGCTGGAATATAAAACAGAGCCCTTATTACAAAACAGAGGTTACAGGGGGATGAAGTGACTTGCCTATGGTCAGTATCAAAGCTAAAATCTGCATTTCTTCTTTCCAGACCCATACCCGCTGTGCCATAAACCTCTAACCTTTAAAAGATTATGTCACTTATTTAATATATTTATACTTTTGTGTATGTGTGTGTGTTACTATTCTAACTTTTTATTTTCTGACTAATTTACAGCCCTTGTCCAGCATTCATTTCTTTTAGGGTCATCCCCTCACACCCACCCTGAAACTGCAGTCACCTCCCATACACAAATCCCCTTATTTGGAGTTGCGGTGCTCTGCTCAGAGGCAAAGTACATCTGTGAAAAATTCATTGTGGGAAGCAGAGTTCTTAAAACAAGAATGTGTCTATATGCAATCTTTATTATGATTCATGTGTTAGAACTGTGGAGATGAATATACAGCAATTTTAATCACTGAGGACAGAATCTGGGAAATCTAGTGTGTCTAAGAATACCAACGCAGTAACTAAGACACAGGCAAAAAGAGCAGGGAAAAATTAATCATTAAATCCATTGTCACTTGTTTGTTAAACATAATTTACTTTTCATGACTGACAGTAGTTATTGTAATTTGTAAGTATCCCGTACAGTGCTGCATCTGTGAAAGAATAGCAGCCAGCCATCACTGAGATAATCCAGAGGTGTCATTTAAACATTAAATGAGATTAAATATTGCTAAAGAAGTATAAAGTGAATTGGAAAAGATGTGGCCTGTGTGAGAGGAGGAAGGTGAGGATGTTCTCTCTTTATTAAGTTATGCCCCATCCTAGGCAAAGATTTGGAGTCACATCTGTAATGTACTTGGCAAGAGGTTACATCTGATGTTTGGGGCACACGGGTAATTTTATGTATTTTGCCAAGGCTTCTTTAATTCTTCAGTTATGGCAGTGCAGAATCCTGAGTTGACATTATAAACTGACCATGTCAACACAGGCTTCGACACATAAAAATTAAATTGTAATAATTTGGCTTCATTCCCCTCCTTAAAGTTCTTTGTAGACATATGATGAGGAAGAAGATACTTTGTTTCAGTACTATTTCAGAAGTGATGCAAAGCCACCGTTTTCCTGTATGTTACAAGGTTTTTGAGTGCAGGAATAACATACCAGCCTATAGAAGAAAATATTCTCTTCAAACACTTCTCAGCTTGGAAAAAAAATCATAGTTTTTCTAGTGTAATTTTTTTTTCCAGATAAATTTTTAATGACAGCCTTAAGTCTTGCCTCTCCTGTGTATTTTGGGGCACAGATAACTAGATAAAACTAAAGCCGAAGAGAAAGCAATTTTAGTAATCTTATATTTAGCCTCAGCGAACAGTATTCCTTGGCAAACCAGAAACAGCGTATAGTTCATCGAAGAAGGGCTTTCAGCAAAGCTGTATACTGAAATAATCTTTGAACTAACACCTCAGAAGATACACAGAACAACTTTATAGACAGCAGTCTACTGAGCCTTGTCCATGGGGTAATTCAGAGCCTGAGCTAACAATACTGTAGATCATTTATTTTTTATATAATAGAACAATCACATTTCTTTTAAATCTCCCAGAAGTAAAACTTCCCTGTAAAAGTTAACACTCTATACAGTGTGCTAATTGCATATTTTAAAGTATATGTTTATAGAAATGTCTTTCTGTACCCATGCTTTCTGCACACATTGAGACTTGCACATACACTTTTTATATGTTTGCATTTGTGCACATATAGAGACAGATATAAAATAAGCGTGGATGCAGGTATATATGTATATGTATATTTGAAGGGGGAAAAGAATTTACTGTAGGCTGGCTAGATTTAATTTGTCTGCTTGTATTTAGCACTTAAGGGCTTATATACTCAGTTTGCTCAAAAGAGTGAAGAAGTACTCCTTGCTTATGCCTCAAATCACAAATGCATGAAGTGCAGCTGCAGAGATAATACATTCTCCCCAAAGGCTTTGGCTGAGCAAATTAGGTGTCAATGGGGTGCCTGTGCAGGCAGTACTCTCTCTAATTAGTCTCTTGAGCCTAGTTGGTGGCGGGTATAAGATGATCTAATCAATTGGTCTGTGTCTGATGGTACGTGTAGAAATCCTAGCAGGCAGAGCTGTCTCCCACAGGTCACTCACCTGCACAGCAGGAACGCTCATTTTCATTTTTCATCTCTTCCATCACATGATGCTGACAGTTGGTTTTAAGAAAATTGAATCCAAAAAATATCTAGTTCATAGGGCATGTGGGTCAAAATAAAGTTGCATTATGGGTATTAGTGATCCAATTAATTAATATTTATAGCAGCAAGTTGCATGTAGATATTATCTGGGTGCAAATAGTATTGATAATGTTTGGTTGGCTTTTTAAAATGACTCCTCTAACAAAGGTAGGAATAAAAGGTGGGGGGGAAATCACCTGTTAATAGTGTACTTTTTTTAGAGAGGATGAACAGCATCGCTAGCGTGTGCATGTGTGTTGGAGGGAGAAGCAGAAAGAATATATTGTTGATAATATTAAATGCTCCCAGGTTTCAGCTCATAGAAAATATAGTGTCTCCACTTGTCAGCTCACATTTTTATTTTAAATCTGGCATTGTGGAATGAATACTCTTAAAATAATGCTAAATCAGCTGTCACATAAATAGACCTGCATTCTGAGTGTGCTTTGCAGGCTAAGGACTCTGTGGGAGCACAGCTCCACCCTATGTGATAATTTATACAAAAATTAAAAGCACCTAGAGAAGGATGCTGATGCTGTCAAAAGGAGCATTTATTGAATTGGTGATTTGCATTTTTACAGGAAAGGACATTCTTTTACTAATTAAAATAAAGAAAAATATTTGGGATTTAGTCACCCTCCTCTGCCTCATGTCTTGAGAGCATAATTAATGTTTAAATTACAAGCTTTAATATCCCTTCCTAGAACCACTGTTACATCAACACCTACTGCATTATGAAGTTGGCGTCTGCCATTTTTAAGGTAGGTTGACACCTTATTTTATCCCATTCAGGATCTAGGACAAACAGGATGTATGCAGCAGATGATTTCACTAGATAGCAAACATAACAATTAAGTTACTTGATTTAGGTCACTTGATACCTCAAACACATACATTAACTTGCTTGTAATCTTCTAGTAAGTTTAGTAGAGATATCACGAAAACCAAAAGCACTTGGACCTGTGGTGAGAAAGTACAAGTTGATCGTTAAGGCAGTCTGTTACATTTCAGGTTGGTTTGTTTGTTTGTTGGGGGGGGGGGTGTTGTGTTTAGGTTGGTTGGTTTTGTGTCTTTCGGGGTTTTTTTTGTTTGGCTTTTTGTGTATGTGTTTTGGGTTTGGTTGGTTGGTTGTTATTGTTGGTTGGTTGGTTGGTTGGTTGTTTTGGGTGTTGGTTTTGGGGGGTGGATTTGTTTGTTTGGGTTTTTTTAAGGATACCTGAAAGAACCCTATTTTGCTTTTGGGAAATCACAAGTTGTAAATATTCCATTTAACAATTTACGCTTTTATAAGCAAAGCTGTGGCCAGAGGCCATAAACACAATCTGGCAAGTCACCAGGCAAAACTTTTGATTTGTATGATCAGGAAAATGTATTAAATTTTAAGCAAGGATATTTCTAAAATATATCTTAAAAAATGCAAACATGGAATACTAAGCCATCTGGGAACTGAATGGTAGCACTGTGTGGAGGGCCCTGCCTTGGATCTTGTATGAACAAATGATGTTTCAGTTCAAGAGCCCTACTGAAGATACAATGTTTCTCTGTTTGTTTTGTTGTGGATTTTCTGCTGTGGACAAAACGACACCTTCCTCTTCCTCCAGATTAAGGAAGATGTCTATTTGATGTGAGTCTCGTCTTAAAGAAAAACAGAGAAGGAGGTCTCCTCTCCCAGAGCACAGAGATTGCAGCGCTTCTCTGAGGAGTGGCTTATCTGTATTTGGTTTCTTCCCCTGCCTCAGGATAGGGAGACCTCTCTTCCCCATTGCCCAGGAGAAGGCTGGCACTCCTTGAGGGCACTCCAAGGCCAAGGAAAGGAATGTCACCTGTTGACTTTTGCTGTTTGCATCAACAATAAACATTCTGTGAATTAGGGATTCGGAGGCAAATGTTATATATTCCCAGTGTATATATTCCTAACCACCAGACTTGTTTGCTATGTCGGACTTCACTTAAAGATTTTATACACAGCAGAATTGTCTCAGCAGCCAAAACTGAGGGTTCAGCTTCAGAACAAGCTGGTCATTAGGGTGCTGGTGCAAGCAGTGGGTCTGTCATACAGGCCAGGTTCCTGAACCAGGCAGGTGGTGCATTTCAACATGTCTTCAGAGAGACTGTGACCACCAGCTGCTCCCTGATACCATTTGCATCATGTCTTCTATCTTTCCCCATCCAGAACCACTGGGTAAATGTGGCATCAGATGAGTTTACTGTTTGATCTAAATCTTGAGCCTATGCAGAAGGTGGGAGGTGGTGTTGCCCACCATACTGTTGCACAGGCTCTCAGCTTCACAGGAAACCAGTTACCCTCATTGCAGTCCAGGTACAACAGGACCCAGAAAAGCTGGAACTGGTGAAGTTGTGTCATAAATCTGTCAGCTGCCTTATACCGAGCAAGAGCAGGAAAACAAATGAGGTTTGGCAAAAAAACTTTGCAATCTCCCATGCACATTTATGTAACCTCTGGTACCCTTTCTTAGTCCTCTGTGTTCTGTTCATGGTCTGCATTGTTGCTGGCAGTGATTGCCAGTATGCAAAGGGTTTTGTCAGTCTGTTCATTTCTAAGGAAACTTTTAATGTTCTAGGGTTTGATTCTGGAAGTGTTGAGCTTCTGATGAATGTATTCCCCATTTCACAGGCTCAGGCCCTGCCCTGGAGAACATGTCATCAGCTTCGCCTACAAAGCCAAACTTGAAGCCAGAAAATGTAGTATTGTCATTGGGAAATTGTAGCACAACCATGGGAGAATTGCGATGCTCATCTACTTTAGAAATTGTTCTGAGATCACTGCTAGAGAGGAAAAGTTCTGTGTAATTAATGTATTTCCAATTACTCGCAAATATGAGCAATTTGGTAACTCGTGGAAAAAGCCTCCAAATGGAAGCTTTTCCATCCAGATCATTTTGTTACCTGTCCTAAATGTCCCTGCTGCTTATGTCAGTCTCCAGCAATTTGGGCTTAACCTGGAATCTGGGCAGATGTGGCTTCCAGACTGCAAGCCCACCTTCCACAGCTGGGAGGAAGGGGGGATATGCAATCTCAACATTGGAAGGAGCTTTGGGATTTTAATTGCTTCTTTCTAAGGAGGGGCTCCAAGAAGGTCATCCCTAAAAAATGCCTTGGAAGGAAGGGAAATGTGGAATTTGGGAAATATCGTCAACAGTGTTTCAACACTGGGCAGTCGTGAATCTCTGCATGTTCCAAATACTGCTTTTCTTTTTAAGCTTATGAAGGGTAAACTAAATGGATCAATTCTAATTTATTCCTTGAAACATTTATTGGCACTTCAGCTAAGCTCCTAGACCCTGGAGAAAGTGGGACTTTCATGTGGAATAGACATTCCACAAAAACTCTGGAAGCATTTAGGAAACAACCCAAGCAGGACTCAGGAGGTGGTAGACCAGGCTCCAAGAGGGCCCAAGATACTGCCACGCATTATTAGAAAAGGCTTTTGTTAATCCAGTTCAGGTATTCTGTCACTTAAAAGGCAGAAGAGCTCTGAAGAACCATGACAGGAACCCTGGAAATTACGAAAGTTAGATGTTGTGTACAGATTAGACTGTTTTGATGAAAGCCACAATTAAATTGTTATGCTTGAAACTGCAGTTCAAAACTGATGCCTTGTTTTTCTCCTGGTTTTGAAATGAGGGCTGAAATAGATTCACTGGAACCTGCACTGAGTTTGATTTAAATAGTTTTAGGACATGCTAATACAAACCAGTTCCATGCTCAATGAATATTTCATAATTTATTTTTCTTAAGTGCTAAAATTCCTCCATATCTGACTGTCTTCCTGCAACCACATTTTAAAAATGTAGCAGGACTGTAGTTACAAACCTTGGTCTTGAAAAGCCTTGTAAAACAAAATAAATCTTGAACTTCAGAAAACTACAGAATTTCTCAGAAAGTCTCACTTTATTACTTGGCATAGAATTCTACATGAACATTTATTAAGAGTTAAATATGTTAATTATAAAATCCTTTCAATGGCTCCAGTCCATCTAGCCTTCATTTAGCCTTCACCTGTCTCTTCCTGAAGTTGTTGGGTGCTTGGTTTCAAAGTAATGCTTCTCACATTTTCAGCCTGCCTCCTGTTTTGTGTAAATCTCAAAAGCATTATGATAGCTTCCTGCAAGCCCAGTCATTGCTTTGAGCCTATACAAACAGGAGTCATAGCAGAGTGAAAGACAATGTAAGCAAAGCTATTGATACAGTGTTTATTTTTGGTATATGAAAGGAGATGTTTTAGCTAGCTGCCTATTAATAGAAAAACACAGAAATAAAGGTGAATATATTTAAATGCAGCACACCAAGGTGCTCCATAACGCGGGTGTGTTTGCAGAAATGTTCGTGTTGTGCTTCAGGGTACCTCAAATAACTGTTGGGAAGCAAACCTGAGGAGACCTTTCCATAAATTAGTTGGAAAAATTGCTGTGAAGGTGATTGCTAGGGACTCCATGAGAAAGGGGGTAAAACAGAGCTTATAAACTCCTGAAGCTGTGCCAGCATTTAGCAACCTTCCTTTGCATTAATGGGGTGTGACCATCTTTAGAAGAGCCAACTGTCTATTTATGGCTGCCTATAATTTCCATGGAGAATGTGAGTGCTGATGGCACCTCTGAAGATTAGCACTTGGGGCAGAGATACATGAATATGGATTAATGTATCTCACTTAGGCAACCACCCTGAAAACATTGCTGGTTTAAGTTCATTTTCTTGAGGTACCAGCTCTAAAAGTGCTTTGGAAGCCTGTCCTTTTCTCTGCGATGGTGTCTTCATAGCCAGCTTGGGATTAGCCTCTGTTTTATGAAGTAAAAATCATTTAAAAATGCAGTTTGCGAGGCTTATTATAATTTATATTGTTTCCTTACAGGATTAAATTTACCAGTTTGGAGGAGGGAAACAAAAACCTAATGAGGAGGCCGACACCAGGAAGGAACCACGGCCTGTTTCCTTTCTTTCTCTATGGTGGATTTCATTCAAAAGAAAATTGAAGCTGGCAAGACCCTGGGTTTTTTTCCCCCTGCAATTTATTTAAAATGTTGCACGCATTTGGATACCTTGTGATTTTGGAGAACTATGTGAAGATTAAGCTTTTGCTTACTGATACATGGCATGTACTCTTTCATGTCTTTTGTGTTTGATTTTGTTTGATTTTCCACTGCAGTGCTGCATCTTTGTAAGGATTTTTATGCTTTCACCAGCAATGTCTTAAATGCATTAAGACAGCACATTTGGTGTTCACACTTCTTCAGTAACAACCATACAAAAAAAAAAGCCAACAGTGGCATAAAGAACTGTGTGTTTTCTATGAGAGTTGTGCATATTTTGCAACCAATGGGAAGACTATTTCTGCCAGAGCAAGCCCAACTTGTTTGATCGGCTGACAATTACAGCACCTTGCCACTATTCCTGAAGTGTTGTTGGGTTATTTCTTTTTTCATTATCTCCTCTGACTGTTCATATCCATTTTAAAAACATGGCAATAATTGCATGTTTACTTCAGTACTTTGAATTTGGTTACTCTGCTTCGGCTATGTAGCATGCCAGTTTTCAAAATGGGCCTCTGAGAAAGACAAAGCAAAACTGATGAGATGTACGCAGCTGACAGATATACAGTGAATACTTTACATTTATTCCCTTCAAAAATATTTCTTTCTTTTATGGGTCTTGGCTGACATCTCTATGTTTTTCCTCATGCTATGTACCTTTTGGAATGTTTTCTTGAAAACAGAGATGATGAAACTGTTCTGTTTAATTCAAGGCAGATACCAGGGTACGGAAAATCTTTTGTTGAACAAGCCATTAAATTGAACTGTATTACTTTGCCACATACAAAGCAAAGTGCAGGATTTTCCTTATCCCAAACTGTTTGCTGTCCCACACCAAAGCACCTTTCGGGTTATTTTCCATAGGTATTCTGAGCTTATTGGAAGGCACTACCAGATACTGTGTCTTTAGCTAACTTTTCTGAATGAATCGATCAAAAGCAAGCTTTGCAAGAAACTAAGTTGTATGGTTTTAGGAAAGGAAGCCCCTGCTTTTTTGGTTTTTTGCTTTTTTGTTTGTTTGTTTGGTTGGTTGGTTGGTTTGGTTTGTTTGTTTGTGGTTGGAGAGGACACTGTGTTCAGGGGTGCGATAAAACTGCCCTAATCATGTACAATGCTTTGCATTGAGAGAGAGAGCAGGGCATGGTGCAAAAAACACTGTTGAGTTATAGTCCTGCTTGGACAGAAACACTTGCTAGGCAGTATTACTCTACACATAAAATTGACATCCTTTGCTTGCTGGATGCATTGAATTACATTTTTAAGAAATGTGTTAACATTTGGTTAGCTTTCAGTGTTTAAAAGCAGAGGAAAAGGATTTGTGCTACTGCCATCTTATTAAACTCCAGCAGTGTTTAATAAGGAAAAAAACACCCAATAAGGCAAATCCTTAAATGTGCAAGTAGCTACAAAAGGCCTCTTAATGACCTTGGATATGAGTCTACACTTTCAAAGAGCTGAACTGTGGAAATATTCTCAAAATTTGCACAGCCATTAAAAGACAATTTTCCCCATTGACATCTCTGTTTCAGGATCTGGTAAAAGCCATCTGAAAGCCACTTTCAGTCACAATCCTGTTTAGAACTTAATACAGTTTTTCCCCTGTGTTTGAGGGGAAAAAAGCGACCACTGAACTTTTGAATTTATCACACACTGAAACTGCCTTAGACATGGTTTCTTTGGGTTTCATGTCTTTTTTTTTTTTTTTTTTTTTTTTTGGTAATGTGAAATGCTTTTGACAATTATTTTTTGTTCTTTAATCAGTGGCATGTGTATGATGTTA
>JAAGNO010008345.1:0-28126 GCA_033439905.1 Ceryle rudis
AGAAAATATATTCTCAGTTTCACAGAATCACGGAATGGCAGGGGTTGGAAGGGACCTCCGCCAGAGCAAGATCACCCAGGACAGGCCACACAGGAACAGATCCAGGAGGGTCTTGAAAGTCTCCAGAGCAGGAGACTCCACAGCCTCTCTGGGCAGCCTGTTCCAGTTCTGTCACCCTCACTGTGAAAAAGTTTTTCCTTATGTTTACCTGAAACCTCCTACACTCCAGCTTGTACCCATTACCCCGTGTCCTATCACTGGATGTCACTGAGCAGAGCCTGGCTCCAACCTCCCGACACTTTATGTATTTATAGACATTAATGAGGTCACCCTCATTGATAATGACAGATAATATTAACCCCAAATTTCAGTCAACTTCTACACCACAAACAGGTGTGATGAAAAGTATACAATGTCATAAAGCAAAAAAAAAAAAAAAGCATACTAGAGAAAATGCATTGTGGCATTCTGAAAGAATCTGCTCCTCCCAGACTCACAGAACTACTTAGACTGGGGAAGACCTTCAAGATCATTGAGCCCAATCATTAACCCAACACGGACAAGTCCACCACTAAACCATGTTGCTAAACACTACATCCACAGGGCTCTTAAGTACCCCCAGGGATGGGGACTCAACCACTGTCCTGGACAAGTATTCCAGTGTCTGGTAACACATTAAGTGACAAAGTTCTTCCTAATATCCAATCTAAACTTCCCTTGATGCAACTTGAGGCTATTTCCTCTTGCCCTATCACCTGTTACTTGGTTGAATAGACCGACCCCCGCTCCTCTGCAACCTCCTTCCAGGTAGTCGCAGAGAGCGATTAAGGGCTCCTCTTCTCCAGGCTAAACAACCCCAGCTCTCTCAGCCACTCCCCATAAGACTTGTGTTCCAGACCCTTCACCAGCTTTCTTGCCCTTCTTTGGATCAATAAAAGACAGATTTCAACTACATAATGGAGTTACAAGTGTAAAGCTTATGCATTTATGTAAATATATTCAAACTGAACTCAAAGTCAATTTAGATATGCCCTTTGCTGTCTCCCTGACAGCTTCTCTTCTTCAGGGAACAAATCAACAAAAGAACCAATAAAAGATGCCTCAAAAGAACGTTGAGTATAAATCCTGATAATTTTACTTATTTATTTAAATGCATAGATGTTACAAAATAGGTCAAAATGATGTACATTTCTTTATACTTTCATAGCATTAAAAGTTAACACAGAGATACAAATGTATATCTCAGGTATAAACGTGTATATAGCATCATATGACAATAAGAATGAAATGTTATATGGGTAAGTTCACTGCAAGACATGTTAGACAACAAGCTTTCTTCTCGAAAAAACAGATACAACCCAACCCACACAATAATAATAATAATAATTAATAATTAAAAAAACCCAAACAAACAACAAAAAACCCCAAGAAATTATGAAATATATAATGAGAGGGGGAAAGGGCTGAACATTTTTTTGTTTTTTGGCGTGGGTTCAGAGAGGAAGTGTAGAAATGTCATCATTTTCCAATCCTCAACATCTTCAGTCCTCAGAAACATCTTTCCTTATTGCATATGGAAAAAAGCAACTGTAGAGAGTTTGCTTCTAAAATGAACCCTGCCTTTAAGCACCATTTCAATTATCTAAGAGCACCCTACATTAAAAGAAAAAACAAACCCAACTGTTTAACTCCTCGAAGCTATTAAGAGTCCAATATTACCATTCACTCTTCAGTAACAAGTTTATTACCTTCAATATTTCATCTAAGATACTTCCTGACTTAGATGATCCATTGAAGCTGGAGCAATTTTGCAGCATGATGAAGAGCCCAGCGATTTGAATAACAATTACTCCTCCCAGCTAAACATATAACCTGAGGGATATTCCCTCTCTTCTCCTGCTGGCCAAAAAAAACCCAAGCATAATTTATATGGGTTGTCAGTATGAGGGATTTTTAAAGAATTTACAACCTGTTTGCCAAATGATAAGGTGCCAAAATCTTTTTCCAGCCTGAATTTTGTCTTTCGGCGGAAGACAAGGAGATAATATTGAACTGCAACCATTTCAGTTTTCTCACACTTCACACTCAGGGGAGCTCAGCGGAATAGAAATAACTATCAGAAGTTTCTGTCTGTTCCACTGACTTTTGAAAATAACTATATCCCGAGGGAAGCTCAGTAAATGAAGGTTAAGCAGCAAGAAAGTCTTGAAATAACCAATAGTTATGATTTTCTTTTTTTTTTTTTTTTTTTACCTTGAATTAACCAGATGGGCTGTTGTCCATCTGTTGAATTAACCAGATGTGTCACTGCTATTTTTTTATTGAGGTTCAATTTATTTTCTATCGAAAGAAAGCCGTTTGAGAGGGCTGTGGTTATTTCAGGTTACTATTGACAGAAGTTCAGTGTTCTCCCTACGAATTCAAATGAGAAGGTTTGTGGACTTTGAGAACATCGGACCAATTATGAGCTGAAAACCAAAAAGCATATGAACCTTCCATTTTGCACAGTTTTAAAAAGCACTAAAAAAAAATAATAAAATGCTGCGTGCTTGGATTCCATGAGAGCATTTCATTTTAGAAGAGGAACGCAACATTTTTGTCTGGAAAACTTAGCAACAATGGACAAACTTCAACAGTAATTCGGGTCTCTAAAACTCTTTATTTTATTAGGGATCGTTAGAATTTAATATTTGAGTCATGAGGCTTCCCCCCAACCCTCTGCTTTTTAAGAGCTATATCTAACACCTCTAAAAATTCCTCTGACAACTGAGTAGCTCGGTTTCACTTGAGTACCTGAGTAATTTCACTGAGTACCTCCATTTCACTTCATGTTCATAAAACCTTGTATGAGAGGTAACCAACAGCCAACACAGCCTGTGATTGAGTTCCCTACTTACAAATCACGTAAAACTAAGAAATGGAGGGGTTATGGATCTCGTTTCTCAAAGAAAACAGACACGGTAACTCATGTGTCTTTCAAATCTAGTCCAAAAAACTTTAAAGGAAACAGACGAAATCTGCATGCATGTATTTTTAAAAAATCCTAAACCCTTTTGGATACGTGGGAAATCAAACCAACATAGTGGCATGCTCAACCCACAAGAGGGCATCCACGCTCCCAACCTGCTCCTCCGAGATAACGTATAAACAGATACATCCACCTACCTACCTACCCACCTACCAATAGACATAGGTAAAGGTACACATACAGACCTATTTTTTTTTTTCTCTTAGGTTCCAGCTGTGGTATACAGCACTTTTGCTCCAGGAGTTTTCCTCTTTCAACACTGGGTATTTCCCAGTGTTGATAGAGGATGGCAGATGAAAGCTAATTTTGCTCTTCATAAAGCTTTCATGGAACCCAACTTTCTCACTCCTGGAGAAGGTATGTTCCAACTCATCTCGAATTCAGAGGAGAACAAACTGATCTCAGAGAATAGGAAAACACAGCTCCCCAAGGATAAGTGTGCAAGGTCAAACCCAGATTTTCTGAAGTCATTTATTACCCCAGAGAGAGGATTTGGGATTACCAGAACTTGCTCAGCATCAAGCTGAAGTCGTGAGCGTCAGAGGTCTTACTCTCCCCATAATGCGCTCCACAGGCACTCCACTGTTGTGATAAGGAGAGGGTGCTATTTGTTTTGGTTTTGAACTGGAATACATTTTCACCTCCGATGCACATAAAACTCTCCTTAGAGCCTGAAACAACTATAAAAAGAACTCCGAAAGCAAATCTGGCCTAGTGGTAAATTATATGTTTAGCTGAAAAAGGTCTCACAAACACCGGAGTGTATATGGTAATATCAGAAGTAAACCTCATTTTTTCCACAAAAAAAAAATAAAAAAAATGTATATCTTCAGCACCAGAATGCAGAGGTTAGCACCAAAAGGTATCACTTGCTACCCATCATCTTACATGGTTAAATGAGGCAAAAGTTCCAAGCAGATATTATAAACAGCTGCACTCAACAATTAATGACATCAATTACTTTGTTTTTACTTTTATGCTCCACGGCATTTTGACGACAAGTATTTCTAACCTGATTTTAGTTCATATTCAGCTAATGCTTGAGTGCTTGTGGCTGATCAGGAGCTGCTTGTACGAAATAGCTTATACCCAGATCATCTCCTGCCGCTGTCAATTACAGTGTGATTACAATAGTTAATCCCTAGCACCATTATGGGATGCTGTGAAAAAACCTGCATACCTGTTTCTTAAAAGCAAAGTTTTCTCTATCCACAGAAAACAAAACATTCCACAAAATCAAAGTATTTGTAGCAACTTAAAAAGTAACAGATACGTACGATAACATATATACCCGTTAAAAGGACTGCAGCTGAATTACAGAGTTATAAATTAATGTACAATGTCTAGTCCTGTTTGGAAAGTGTACCACGCGACATACGAGTTCCAAAGTGCATAGTCATTTATTGTCAGAGCCACTGTTGTAGGCTCTATGGCTTAACCTGAACTTTTGCTTATGCTTTGCTTCCTATTTCATATTTAAAAAAAAAAAACAACCCAAAAAACAAACCCACAGAATCAAATGGAAAGTAGGCAGATGCGCTGTTTTAACTATGCTGTCTTCACCTCTAGAGAAGATTTCTTACGTAGAACAAAAACGTGTTTGTTCTATGCATGTTTGTCAAAAAAGTGGGCTGGCTGAGGGCTAGGTTTTGCCTCACTGAAATCTTTCACTGTGCACACAGATGATGCAAAGATGTTATGTTTCACTCCCACAGCGGGACTGGATTTTACGCAGCCCAAGTGTTTGAATGATTGAGCACTGTCCAAATCCAGGCCGCCTTTGAAGGCAAAAGGAAAACCATCTACGCTGAAACTGCTAGGAGGAAAGTAGAACATCACACGTGCTATTCTTTTAAAACGTGGACATGCTTTAAGACATTAGACTCATCTAGTTATTGTCCTGTCAGATACACAAGTGGCACTGACCAGAAATGGCTGAAGAGCCACAGAGCAGTTGCAGATGTTCTCTGAGGGATCAGATAATGGATAGATGGAGAGGCACTGCGATGTTTCACACTCGGCAGAGCCTGGTCCCCTGCCTCAAGCTGTCTGGCTGGAAAAAAAGTAATAACTAGCGTGAAGAATCCAAACTCTGATCTTTCTTTTTCTATCACCAGCATGATACTCATCTGCTGGTGACAGATGGTCTCAAACACCCTCCAAAGGGCTGAACTAGTAGTTTGAAGACACAGACAGACGTAGCACAACTGAAATTATCCTCTGTTGTTCTGCTTGCTCTGCTTAGTATCGCTTTTCAAAGTTCATAAATTTCAGAGGTCTAAGTGTTGCAGGGCAAGCAGACTAAGCATGCATTATTTCAGGTGGACTACATTCTGCCCTGTAATACAAAGCCAGAATCTTGAGGCTATTTGAATGACATAGTAGTTGTGGCACACGTCGGATTTTCCTCCTTTCTAGAATCTATTTTTCAAGAAAACCTGTATAATATTCTAGCTTAAAATGTAGGTCCTCTTTACAAATGTTGTAGCAAGCACCCGTAAGGCATTTGGGTTTTGGCAGGAAAGGTGTGAATAAATAGATTTGTTTTTCATGAATTCATACAGATATTTTCAGGAAACAGTGCGATATATTTTAAAGGACACTGCTGATTTCTTTAGAAGTTTGGGATTTTTGAAACAGATCTATATGAAGTCTTAAAAGTTGCCTGATGTCTTTTATTTGGAAATCCTCTTCCTTTTTTTTTTGGTCTGATCATTGCAGGTAAAAGCACTGCAGGTGTAAACGGGAGGAACCACTGAGAGTGTGAGAACAATTTGTTGCTTAGCACGTCGTGCTCCATTTTTAAATCACAGCATTAAACAATGACCCTTCTCTTTCTGGAGCTATTATTTTTTTAAAAGGAAGTAATATTCTGTCTTTTAATGTGCTTTTAATAGAACTCAATCTTCAGGAAGCTACACTTGCCAAGGTGAAAATGAGTTTGCTCTCGTTTAACAAAATCTTAATCTAAAAGGGTTAATAAGAATCTTAAATCCTGAAGTACTAAAACCAAATTATACTGTACTTTGAAAGCTAGTTATACAAAAGCATACAAAAAGAAAACATCAGAGTATTATTACAGTATCTCTATATATAATATGTGCAAAATTCAATATACAAGCTTCTCGTTACTCATCCATGTGTTGTGGTGTGGGTTTTGTTTTTTTTTTTTTTCAAATAATGTAAACCTTAACTTATTTAAACCAGTATAAGTAGTTTGATGTTACTCCTGGGAAACAAAGGTTGTCGGTACAAGAACCTCCATAGCTTGGAGGACAAGCTGAACATGGGACTCCTACTTTATATGGTGCTTCTCCAATCCAATTCCCCCTGAAAATAAAAAATGGAAAAAGAATGCTTAGCAATTTTAAGAAGGAAGAAAAAAAAAAAAGATCACTAACTATGTTTGTTTTGATTAATTAATGTCTTCAGTGATATCCTATAACATACATTAATAGACTTCTGGAGATTACTGACATTGATCTACCCACTCCCCAAAACCAACAGGAGAATGACCACGCTACCCCAGGCCAGTGATCCATTCTCTATCCTTTAGTTTCTGTCCCAGTCTTCTCGCTTAGGTTACAGCCAAGTGATTTTTGATTCCCAGAGCCCAGGATCAAGGATTTTTTACTGGAGGGCTACATTTATGAGGAATTAGCAACATAAGCAGGGATGGAAGATTTCTCTTGAGCACTTTTTCTTTTTTTTTTTTTTTTTTTTTTTCTGGCCATTATCTTGAAAGCTTGTTTGTGGAAAGTGGAAGAAGAAACTGAGCAAAATCTCATTCTTGGGTTGCACTACCCTAAGTTCACGCTGTGAAGCTCTTGAGGTTGAACTCATGATTAGAGGAAAAGGGATGAAGACTCTTCACACCAGGGACGTACACACGTGCATTAAAAAGAACCCCATTTGGGCATTTGTAGGGATCTCACAGATGTTGATGGGAGGAGAAGGAATGCTCCCATTTGGTGAAGAGGGCTGTGCAATAGGGCCTGGGGGGAAAGGGTTCGAGTCTGGAGAGTGATCATGTGAAAAGAGGTAACTCTGAAAGATCTAAGTACATCTGTAAAATGCATCCAGACTTTTAGATGCTCACGTAAAACTCAGGCTTTTAGAGATTCATCTTGTACTTGTAACGTAGGCAGGAAGAAAGTTAAAATTAGATTTTCATTTAAATGTTGTGTCTCCCTGAGCAGAGAACCTTCCTCTAGGCTGCATGTGACGTGGTATAGCAGTGAGTAATGCAATTATTTATGAAACATTTTCTCATCCCCCACAGCCCAGCCAATAACATTGGATCAAATGCCCCGGTCCGGGTTGTGCCTTGGAAGAAAGTAGGAATCTCTCAAATCATTTTCTCACTCCTCAGGAAACATATTTAGCTTGATAACAGGTATGAAAACCCAGAAAGAGTTTTCTGAAAGCTGATTTCTGCTTCATTTTCTATACCACCCATGGCTGACTTGTGCGAATCTGTTAGCTAACCAGGGGCGGGGCCTTTCTAAACGTTGTAATTATCCTCAACTCTTTTTTCCTGATTTCAGAAGGGTAGATATTTGTCAGCATCGCAGTGTGGCATCAGTGAAAATTACTGGAGTTCTAAACCCTAAATCTTTGCCAAATTCAAATCTCAGTAGTTCAGGTCAGGGCTATAATATTCACCCCCTTCTTCTTTAGAGGGGTTTCCGATGGGCTGGTTACTTAGAAGGACACAGCCTTTACTGACTGGCAAAGAGGCTTCTACATGTGTGCCCAAGGACTCTAAGGCCAGTGTCCTTAACTCAACTTAATTAATTCTTAGGAAAATAAACTTAAGTCAGGCAAGACCAGTCAATATCCTTTTTGTGGCCGTACAAGAGGTAGATGGGAAAATGCTGTTTCCCCTACCTATGAATCAAAGGTCTACTCAAAACCTCATCTGGAGAGGAAGGTTGTAACTCCAGGCTTTGGTTCGCTGTTTGAGAAAGAGTGGGGTTTTTAAACTAAGAAAGTATAAAATGTCCTTAATGCATTGTTAACTGAGGCACAAGCAATGCAACAGTTTTCAGTAGTGTCTAATGTACAGAACCGTTATACTCCCTGTCTATGAACGTGAAAGGTGCATTACAGAAGTCTATAGTTTTTAATATTTTTTTTTCAATTATAAAAAAATAATATTTGGGTTTCTCTTACAAACTTAAGTTTTCACCTCGCCCGTGTTGTAGAGCTAAAAGTCAGACACCGTTTTTGCTGCCTGATCTTTGCTCCCTCACATTCATTTCTTACCATTCTTTTCTAGTAAAGACAGAAGGACAGAGAAATCTCCTTGATTTCCAAAGGTGGGTTTTTTCCCCCCAAGTCAGTTCTCTTATTAATTTTTTTTTTTTTAAGTTGCAAAATCTTCAAGAATTCTTTTACTCACGTAACAGCTTGACTACTGACATATTCTTGCATATTCTTTACCACAAATGGACCTGTGCCACTGAGAGTTTATGGAAAACAAGCTCAATTAATTACACTTAGCTTCCTGTACAGAGCTATGGCTTTGCCTAACACGCAGTCAGAGAAACCAGCCGTTTACACTGGCCATGCTGCTTTTGAAGCACTGGTCCAAACCAGACCTCAGATCAAAATTCTCCCAGAGCCACACTTACTGAGTCATTCTGCACCCAGATGTAAGCTTGGGATGATGTCTAGGAAACACTGGGGAAACATGAATTTCTTCATTTCAACCTAACACAGATCTCTGCAAGGCTACTTGACATAGGGTGTTTACAACCTCTACTTTGAAGGACTCTAATATGGAAGACAAGATGAGATTTGTAGACACTGAGCTTGCGTAGATGAACTTTGTAGGAAACCTACGGTATAGGTGCCCTCATGCAGCACGGTCGTAAGCAAAGGTATTTTGTGGGCAACGTGTGTTCGTAGTAAATCAAGGGCCTGATCTACAGTGGGATTGATTACCTGAGGAAGCCTAGCTCGCTGCGAGTACCTATAACAGAGTGAAGAAGTAAGGAATAGAAAGTACAGCGTGAAGGAAGAAGACAAAAAGTGTAATAAGAATGATAAGTAAAAAATCAGCAATAGAAAATGAGTTTTTGGTTTTGTTCCACACACATCAAGTTATTTCCTTTCCTTCCTCCTATACCAAAGTCATGCATTTTCTGTATGATCAGATGTAAAGTTACAACGAAGAAGCAGCCCGCGGAAAAAGCACAAACAGAGGTCAAGCTGCAGAAAAAGGAGTAAGCCGTCCTGTGAGAGGACCAAAACATGCATGAAGTATAAAAATAAACAATATTAAAAGAAAGCAACTCACTTTGGGGCATAGTTGCATACCAAGTAAACAGCTCGTCGCCAAACAGATCCCCAGACGTTCATATTGTGGCATGTGTGGATTGCGCAGCCTATACGATTGGAAGTGGCCCAAACCATCTGAATAAATATTTATTATTTGTCAAGTCCAAATTGAAAAGAAATATATATATATATATATACATTTATTTGAGATAGAGCTATAAATACACCACAGAAAAGTCCAGCTTTGGACGGTAGGTTTTGAATAGAAGAATGTAATTTATATAACCTGTGTGTAATGGGTGCACATGGGTCCATAACATCGCATGGGGCACCTGGGGTTGCAATCCTGAGGATAAGGGAAAGCATAGTCCTTCACCTCATCGTACCATGGCTTTACCAGCTGAAGAATAGATCGATACCTGGGTTTGTTTAAAATACAGAAAGAAGAAAAAAAAAAAAAAGTCATTCTGGGTTTAGATATTTGGGGATTTTCTGCTGCCAAACCCTCGGCACTCCACCCATGACTAGCTGCACATCAACAACACTCAAGCCAAACAAACATAGATGGGTATCAATTTTTGCTAGAATACTGGATGACACTTGCAACAGTAAGACCTGGATCTCAACGGCTGTTCGAAGGCTAACAAAGTGACTGTTTTGTAGGGTATCTGCCTACCTTCCAGTTCTTACAGACAGGTTCTGGCCCAAGAATCTCAGTAAGTAGGAAGGTCCGTGGTCCCAAATGCATGTAGCAGCCCAAGCCTCTGCAGATTTGGCAAGAGTTTCATCCCAAACCTTACAAAATAAAATATCCTTAGCAGCAGAACATAAAAAAACCCAGTAGCAATCACAGTGCAAGAGACAAGCAAGCATCTTAAGTCACAAAACTACTATCATAACACAGCAGATCTGTAACTATGCAGAGAGCTCTTGAATTCAGAAAACTGTGGGGCAGCATATCCAGGATTGAGCAGGATTTTGCCCTATCGGTGGACAGAATTCCCACCCACATCATCAGAGGAAGTACTGAAGCCAAGGATTCAGATGTCTCTCTCTTTTTCTGGAAAAGCCCTTAACTGAACAGGCATTCTCCTACCATTTCCCCTTCTGTGTTGATGAGATCCATGTGTGGAGAGGCGTGAAATGCTGGATGGGACTCAGACAGAAGAGAGACGGAGAAGGAGAGGCACACGGGGGAGAACAATTCAGCACAGGTATTACATACCCCACAAAATCCCAACACATTTGACATAAGACCTCAGGAGTATCTATAGCCAGAGAAAGCGTGTGTGGCAGCTTTTCATATTTGATGCCACAAGGTCAAGCTAAAGGGATTCCACAAAGGCAAAGACTATGGATAGTTTCCAGGTGCGGTGTAAGTTTCACCACTTCATTCCGCATTGGAGCTGACATTGCCCCCTGACTGAAATAAAAAGATAACCGATCTGTAAGAAAAGACAATCTGACTTCTGAAGTTCTCCAATGATAGGAACGTGACAAGTGAACCTAAAACGCTGGCTTCTCTGTATGCTTTACCTCCTCACTCACATGCTTGATTTGTAACTCTGCTCTCTCTGTTTCCACAGCAGATAAGCTTGTCTCAGCAATAACTGAGCAATAATCACCAGTAGAACCTACTGCACTGCTGGAGCTCCGGATAAAGAACAGCTCACTGTTCTATTACAAGCAGACAAAAAACTGAGTATATCTTAGTGTTTAAGTGATACCCAAGTAGGCTGTAGATGCTGGAATGAGCTGTACATTTTGTACCATTTGGCGCTGGACAGTTTCAGTGAATTGCAGGTAGAGAGGCGGGAACAGAATGTGGTAAAATTACCTGCTCTGCCCTTCGCAGCTTTTTATAGACAAACCCAAACTCATAAATCTTGAGTGGCTATGAAATAAAAGAGTATGCTCTCTGAGGTATGAAATGAGAGACAAACAGAAATAAACTTATCAAAGGACAAGGTGGCCCACATCACAAGTATTTTCCTGTACTATGAGCTAATAATGATTTATAGCACTGAACTCACAGTTTGAACTTCACAAACCTGCAGAGTGGGGAGACTGATCGCAGAACACGAACGAGGACAGTAAGTCATGCCCTGACTCTGGTAGTTTGTGAAGTTTCTTTAAGTAAACAGGATAAAGATGAGTAAATTTTATGAAATTGCGCTGTCATCGAGTCAAAACTTTTGCTAATACGGAGAGGGTGAGGTATCCCCTCAATTAAAGAAGTGCAACAGAGATCAGTATGAAACCTTAATGCAAATGATCTTCCGTGCAAGTGGAACCACCTCAGGGACAGTAAAAAGGATGGTACTTAAAGCAGAGCAGATTTACTTTACAGATGTTCATAGAAGGTGCCCGAGCAAAGGCAAAGCAAATTGCCAGTAAAAGGACAAAGCAAAGAAGTGTTAGGAAGAAGCGTGCTAAGAAGGAACGGTCTTTAAGGCAGGGAACACTTTGACTTCAGCTCTGAAAAATGAAGGGAGCTTCTTGGTGGATTTAAGAGGTAAGCCTGTAACTTGGGAGCAGAAGGCTAAGCTGGAGTGCTAAGGTACAAGAGAGAGGACCTGGGCCTGCTATGGCACTGTGCAAAACCCAGGAAAGAGTTTCCTGAGGGGAAGAAAACTGCGTAAGGACGTTTCTTTCTTCTGCTTTGTATCTCTGCCGTTAAGTCAACTAACTAGCTACACGTGGCCACTGTACAAAAATCCCTTTATAGACTCTGGTGGTATATTAGTGGTCCCAAAAAGAGGGGGCAACAGTAGGCACCAAAGCATAAAAGTGTGCCTGGGGAGTGCGATTGAGAGGCCAGGGCCACAGCTGGCATTTGAGTCCTTGCCCAGGGGAACAGAGCCGCACACGGATCCAGCGCCCGGGTCCAAACACTGCTGCCTAGTGTGCATCCATAAGGGGCAGCTCCGCCAGGATTGTGACACCCCATAAACACCCTCCTTCCCTGGGATTAATCATGCTGCTGGCACGAGTGCTTCCTGCCAGGAGGCTGAACATGAGGCTTGTGTCCTTGCTCCCAAGTGCCCTGGCTGCGGTCCCACAATAATATAAATGTGTATTGTATTTGCATAAATAGCACCGAGCTCCTGATTTCCACCCAGCGTATTTTTGAGTACTCAACTGCCTCACAAAACAGCACGTTAGGGTTTGGAAGAAATGCGATGGCTGGATTAGGTTTTCACTATTAATGCCCTCCACCCTGGACAGTGAGAGCATTGCTAACCCACTCCCTTTGCTGGTTCTCAGGAACCACCTGCAGCGTTTGATTGGTAAAGTTTTAGGGAGAAGTTTCAAACTCAGTTGAAAAGTTTTGGGTTTTATCGCAGTGGTGATAGACACTGTGCTCTGCTCTCCATTATCTATTTGCTCTTGACCACTCTCTGGACATAAGAATATTTTGTTGAACGTAAAAAAAAAGAGAGAGAACTTAGCCTTGTTGAACCTTATGCCACTGGTCCCAGTCCATCGATCCAGCCTGTCCAGACCTGTCTTGCAGAGTCTCCTGCCCTCAAGCAGATCAACACTCCCACACAATTTTGTGCTGTCTGATTGAATGCTTCCTCAGCAAGTTTGCATAGAATCATAGACTAGATCATTGATAAAGATACTGAACAAGACCCGCCCCAAAAATGATCCCCGAGAGTCACCACTGGTGACCGACTGCCAACCGTGGTAGCTGTGGTAGCATTAAAGCATCTCACCACACTTCCACTGGCAACTTCAAGTGAACATCCTTTTGGCCAATTCATTTGTCTTCCCTCGGCCCAAGATCATTTTCCTAGAAAGCTGCCAGAGCTCTCTGCACTGCTCCCTGAAAAACTAGACCTCAAAGGTACACTGCACTTGAAAGTCATCAAGCGGACTGAATACAGGGAACAGGCCAGAGCTTCTACAGGGGGTGTTTCAACACCACAGGCTACTTTATGAGGCTTTATAAGGCAGCTCTGGGGTGTTCCCTGCACTCACACTGCACATGCTGGTTGAGAGTTCAGGCTGAAGTCTTAGCATTGATAAAGTCAGCAGGGAATTTTGGCAATGAGGTCAGAATTTCACCCAAGGTGTTTTTTGGTTTGGTTTGGTTTGTTGTTTTCACTCTGTAAACAAATAGTAAAAACCAAAAAATGCTGTTATTCCTAGAATGTCTAATAAACAATGGAGCGTAAACCAAAATCTCTTTAATGCTGAATGAAAATTCTTGAAGCCCAAAAAGCGAGTTTCCTTCCCCAAGCAAAGCCTTGATATGTTGTGGGTCACAGTTCCCCTGTACCCTCCCTTTCTGTAGCTGTTTCTATAGCTGTCTCTTAAATAATTTATATGTAGAAGGGATGCAGTTGCCCTTTTGTTCTTTGTTGGAACAGGAGGTCTTGGTCACAACTATCCTCCTAGGAATTAAAATGATGACGAAGCTGAATAAACACTATGATGAAGAAAAGCAAGAGGAGCAACTACAATATTACAAAGATCTGTCCACAGCATCTGTTGAAAAATAATTGTCTGTTCCCTGCCCATGTTGATAGCTATGCTTTAATTACAGGATTGATGGACATACCCATTTTTAACTACAATTTGAATGAGAAGCACAGCTCTGCTTAGTCTCATTACAGTCAGAAATTGTACTCCTCATACCAAGTGTGTAAACAGAGTAGCTTTGACACCCTGCTCAACTCATGTCTTAGGGGGTAAACCCTGTTGCAGAACAGGAGACAAAGCTGAAAGCAGTAAGGTATTTCAGACAGCAACCTCACTACTTTACCTGGAAGCAGAAAACACTGAACAAGTTTACCAAAACGAATCAAAACGGGGCACTCTTAATCTGAATCACTTGTTCTTACTGTAAACTTTCTGCAGGACCGTGGTGTTACTGCAAACATGCTGCTACACTGGATACATTTACCCAGGGGGAATTTTACTTAGAAGCTGCATATTCCTAGTTTTAAATGCACTGCTGGAATATCTATTAGCACAGCCTGAACCTGCAGATTTTGCTGAGAACATCTGCGAATGATGGATATATGAAATCATGGTTAAATTACACTGACTAAAACAGAGCCGGGATTCAAAGCGGTGCTCTCAGGCTCTGGAGCTCATCATTGGTGCTAACAAAACATGAAGCCTCGGGATTCTGATGGCATCAAGGAATCACATCATTTTGCATCTATACCTTTATTAAAGCAGGGGGCAAATATTCACTATGGGCCTCCAGTACGACTAGGTGAAATGGTGGTCATCAGACCCTCCTTAAGGACCTTCTGTTTTCATGAAGCATCTCTCAGTTTCACTGCACAGCAGGCTGGAGCCCTTTCAGTCTGGCTTCATTTGTGCTGTGTGATTACATAAAGGTTAGGAAAAGAAATCTTTTTCTGGTGTAAGGTCTGATTCAGGACCTCTGGATGTCAGTGAAACTCATGACATGACTGTTTTTTCCTTAAATTAACCTGTCTCAACAAGATGATCCAAACACAGGCATCAACACGTGTCTGCCTGGAAAGAGCATTAAAACACTGGGTTTCAAGCTGACTGTGTGAGATGTTAGTTAGGAAGCAGTCCATGTCTCTCAGAGCTCAGCTCGGCCATCCACGGGATGCCAACTCCAAGTGATGTTCTGAGATTTTTCTAGCTCTTCCAGCTATGGAAACATAATACACAAGTGCATTTAATGAATATTAAATGTAATCATTTGCTGAAATAGGAGGAAAAGTTCAATCACAGAAGTGGCCATGTATGTCTTTTACTCTAGCTTCTTGATCACGTGCCTTAAGGTTTCCCATTGTTTTAGACAGAACTTTTTGAACATTTAGCAAAAAGAGAGGAGAGAGAAGGTTTCCTTACTCCATCAAAGCGTTCTCTCAGATTCTGAGTTCAGAAAAGCTATAGATCATCCAAAAGATCACTAGCTAAGTCCAGAAAGGATGAATGTTCTGGAACTTCACACAGAACACTGATGGACACTTTTCTTAAAAACAGACAAATCCCATCCCTGCAAGTATAAAAATGTTGCTTTTATGTATACCAGAATATGTTAATGACTTGTTTCCCATTTCTGCAAGAAGAGATCTCCTTATTCTTTGAAAAAAAACCCAGAATTTCAAAATTTCCTCATTTTAAAATGGAAAAAAAAAAAACAACCCGGGAGCTGCCCTATAAATATCAAAATGGGCAACCATTTCATTACAACTCTTCAGTACACTGTCAAAGAAAAAAAAGAAAGACGATTTGTAATTGTCGCTTTCATGTTGCTGATACCTATCCTCAAATTTACGATCCGATTTATTTTTTTCCCCCACAGAAACCAATTGCTGGCTTCTTCCAGAGTCAGCAGTAAGATCTATCAACACTTTACTGCATGTACTTTCCCCAAGTGTGATGTTACATTGTCTTTTTCTGATGACTCACTACTCCAAAAGTAAAAATGAAGTAAAAACAGATAAATTGTTTGTTTCAGCTTTCCTACAGGTAGACAAAAAGAACTGATTCAAGCAACAGAATACCTCCCAAGTAAAGCAGATACTTAAACCGGTTGGATCCTTAGAGCTGAAAAGGTAAATTGAAAACTGACATTTTAATTGTCCCTGCTAGAGATGCCACACCTGAGAAAGAATGACTGACACTGTCACCTGGAGTCGCACCCCTTTGTAAGGCCATAAAGTTCCTATCGACCTACCCCTTGGTAGTCTGGTTCTTCATTATGTAACGTGTGGAGAAAGGAGGATTATCCAGGTGGGGATGAGCCCTTAGCCAAGGATAACTTTCCCTGAGAAAGCTGAAGCATTTCTGATTTCGTTTCCTGATTTTCAGAGACAAAAATGAATCTGTTTTCAGATTAAGCAGATACCTTCCCTGAAGTTCAGAATGCAGATTTCCAGCGATAAAAGAAAATATCTGAGTTAGTATTGTTCTATCTTTGTGCAAAAACCCTGCTGTATGAGAGAGAGATATCATTGCCCAGGCAAACAGCAACAAACTCTCCCCAGAATCTCCGTGAGTACTCTGAAATGGTTCTTAGTGGCAACAGGTAGCAGGAATTTGTGATCTAAATACCAAGGGAGCAGAATACACAATGATACGCTGCATTAATACTTTCCTCATTCTGCATGGACATCTGCGTGCAAACTGGATGGTTTTAGAAGCATTTAACTTTACAGCCCTCATTGTCACAAAGAAAATAGGAAAAAATTGCAAGAAGTAGGAGCGCTCCTTCCCTGAGCCTGCCAGCAGACAGATTGCTAGATAGAAGATACGGGCTAAATCGGGCATCTATAAAGCTATGTTTTTAACCTTGTAGCCTAGGAAGCCTGCTAATTATCATTTTAAAGCATTAAAGCAATAGAGAACCATGTTTCCATTCTTCTTTTGCCATCATGATCCTTAACTTTTCCTGGCTCAGTTTTATTGCCAGTAGCAAGAAAGCTCTTGCGCAGGAGCACCACAGCAGATCATTGCTCTGAACATTAAATACCAGCAGCTGCCCTCAGTACTTTCAGTGTTTGGTTGGTTTTCTTTTAGTATGACATATCAGCTAGGATGTATTCTGCACATTTCTCAGTGGTAAAACAAATACGTTAAGCAAAACATCCACATCCCAGTCACTCACTACCCAGCTAGGAATTCCCCGAGCGCCCATCGGGTGAGAGCTGCTGCCCGTAATGCCACGACAGCAATGGGGTGACTATCCCCTCCGCTGGCTGCCACCCACTGTATAGCTGGAGTCACAAGCACCAGGTTCAGGTTTGAGCCCAAATTCAGAGCAAACAGATGAAGTGTGCTGTTTTAATCAGTCTTCAACAGCTTCTTTAAGCGACTGCAGTTTCATGATGAGACTGCAAATGAAATGCCGGGACGTGTCATTTGAATACAGTTGCATCGCAACACTTACGTTTTGCAGTAAAAGAAAGTGGCAATTTGTTCACCAGTTCTGGCATCTTATTTGCCATTAACGTACGTTTACTGTGACTTCAGATTGTTATTTGGCACCAACAAATCCACAGTGATTTCTATGCACCTCAAAGAGGTGGCTAGGAGGATCGTCTTTTAGCAGTGACCAGTCAAAAACCGAACCTGACTACCTCAGACTTCTGATTTTATTGTCCACTAGCCCTGTGCTTCTCCTTGTTTGCCCAGCTGACTATCAGAAGCTCTTACTTTCCAGCAAGTGGGAAAGACGAAAACCTCGATTCAAGAGATTTTTTTTTTTTTCTTTGGAGAAAAACTTTGGGAAGCCGAGGGATAAAATTTAACATGTCCAGCCCATGTGTGCAGCTGCACTCCACAGCTGCTTGCGCAGAGTCCCGGAGCAGATCAGCAGATGTAGGCTGCTACCCTCCAACATGCAGGTCTCGTCCTCATGGGTCGCTCAGCTGCGCAGCCTTGCGCTGCTTGTACGTGCGGCGGCTGTTCCTCAGAAAGCCCACAGCAGCATGCAGGAGGAGTCCCTTGCACAGCTTCTCCTATTTTCCATACTCAAACCTATTGCATTTTCAGGTTCAGAGACTTTTTGTAGGACCCACCACCAGGTCGACTACCCTAAAATTGGCACAGATAATAAACCAACGACCAGCCCTTCTGCCTGCATGCTTTTCAGCAGAGTGACTGAAAGAGCTTCATCTCTTTGCCTTCACTTTTCTCAATACATACTGTGCAACGAAAACATATTAGCTCATTGGAATTTATAGACAGATTTGGCAAACTTCATGTATTTATTTGGGCTCTGAGATCATTTGGACTCTAAGCTCTCTCTGAATAGGAATACTTTTTGCTCTCAACTGCCACCTGTTAGATATTTTACTGTGCGTACTGTAAGCGGTGCCTACCACATGTGCAAGTACTTTTCCAAATGCATTAGGTAATAATTAGAAAGTTTACACAAAAAATTGCCAAAGTCTCCCCTCCAGAGGGGGGGAAAAAAAAATTTAAATAAATAATAAATATCTCGCTGGGAATCACAGTTCTGTGCTTCATTCTTTTCCAAATAAATAGAGGGTTAATACATCAGGCTGCTTGTCCAATAGTCCACTGCAACTCAAAGTAAAGTTCTGCAATGTTTTATAGTCAATTTACTCTCATATAACCAAACCTCCAGACATCTGATTCACACTTCTAAAGGGCTCAGTATTAGCAGGTCTGCCTTATAGTAATTAAGGCATCACCAGACAGATGTCCCAGGAACTTCATTGCCAGAAATTCTTTTCTTATGAAAATTCAAGTCTCTATTTTATACAGAAGTTTATATTCCTGGGTGTCTGTTGGGTCCAAATTCCAAGGGCTATCATTTGAAGCTTGACCACTGCTAATAGTCAATTTGTTTCTTCTAAAGGTTGTCCCCATTTCTCTTCATGTTTGGCACCAGGCTTTTAAGCAACAAGAAACAAAGAAAATTGGTAGGCTGTCAGATTTAATAGCAATAAGCTTTCCTGATATGCTATTATTTGTTTAGCTTTTGGAAAAGTTAAATATCAAGGCTACATATCTTAAAATACTCAGTGCTTTCCTAACCTACTGCAAGGCATATTTTAGTTGGGAAGAGCTTATCTCAGAAGTGGTAACAAAAAGGACCAAACTTTGTCTAGCTCCATGTCACCCTGACAATAGGTCATGAGTCTGAACTGGAAGGTGTCTGACCTCTATAATTTCAAATATGATCAGAGCAAATTCCCTTTTCTCAAAACCACAAATTGTGAATGAAAAAAATATATTCCTTTTGTGGTGTTTTGTTTCTCCTCTAGGAGAAAATAATCCACATTTTTCACTTTGTTGCTGAAGTTTTTCATTAAAGCAAAAAATGTCCTTAACTTCTTTAAAAGTTTTCATAGAAAATACTTCTGATTTTCTAAGTAGCTCTAACTGAAAGATATGGCAGCATGACACAAAAGAAAACACAGAGCAGCAGCTTCTTTCTGCAGGATAAAGAATAAGAACAATAGTTCTTTATTCTCGGAGGAAGAAAGCTGAATTTAAGATTCTCTCTTGATACATATTCATAGAACCATAGAATGGCTGGGGCTGTATTGTAGTCACAGAATGGTCTGGGTTATATTAACAGCTATCACTGTACAGATAGACATGCAAAGCCAGCCCATTCCCAGTTGGGTTAATACAGACATCCAACCCCGTCCCAGGCACCTGCAGGTACATCCACACATGGAGGTGCCTGTGCTGAAGACAGTGTTCTGTGTACAAAGCCACAACAAGTGGTTCTCCCGGGGTTCTACATCTTTTGTTGACCAATTTCCACAGACCTGGACAGACTATTCAGATTTTCTTTTCAGGTACAGAAAGAGGATTAAAATGTTGAGAGGTTTAAGGTTACTATCATCTCCATTCACATATGAAACAAAGAACTGTGTACTTTGGATCAGGATTCTTGTGAAAAATGCCCCGTCTCTGTTTTTAGCCAAGAAGTTCAAGAGGTGCTACATTTAATAATAAAGGAATGTCTAATTCTGAGGGCTCTGGGCAGGCTGCTTTTCTATCTGAGACTTTACTAGATTGTTTTTTGTTTGCTTAAACTCCTAGAAGGCTTTCTGCTAATACTAAATTCAAATAATGTAAATATTCCCTTCTAAAACACCATTGAGATGGATGTTTTAAAATTCTTACGCATAAGACATTGTAACGAGCTCTAATGCCAAAGCAAGTTTAGGGCAGTCATTCTTTATCACAATATTTATCAATAATAGCATTTTTGGGGAAGTTGTTCAGATTTTTTCAAGGAGTGCTTTCCAGGAAAGGCCCTCTCTGTTCAACTCTTGAACAGGTCTTCTGTCATTCGCTCCAAACATAACTGATGGCTTTTGCACTTCACATAGCTAGAATCCACTTGGATTTGTCCCTGCACGAACACCAGTTTACTTACAGAGAGTAAACCCGGGTCCCCAGCCTTCCGTAGATACAGCTGGGCTAGAAAACCGTGCTGAGCAGCATCTTGCATCTCTCTGATAACCAACAATTAGGACAGTGGTGCAGTAGGGAACAGGTAAGTGGATAAACTCACCTGTGTGACAGAAGACAGATGGGTAACCCTAGCGTGCCAAAATTAGCAGAAAGTAAGCTCCATCTACCCTTGCTTTCTTTCAGCTTACAGTGAGGGTGGTGAAACATTGGCCCAGGTTGCCCAGAGGGGTGGCAGAAGCCCCATCCCTGGCACCATCGCAGGGGAGGTTGGCCGGGGCTCTGAGCACCCTGCTCCAGTTGCAGATGTCCCTGCTCCCTGCAGGGGGGTTGGACCAGATGAGCTTGAAAGGTCCTTCCAACCCAAAGCATTCTACGTTTCTGTGTTTATGCCTCCACTGCAGAGAAAGGCTGAGTATGTGTAAAATGACTGCTTCCTTTCAGAGCCGTTACACAGACACCCTTAACTGGAACCATGTAAAACACATCAGTTCTTTCTCTTTTCTCCTCATTTTCTAAGAAAATGGGTATTCCAAAATTCATTATCCCACGATCTTCAGACACTCCTGGTGCTAAGTTATGGTATCAGGCAGAAGGGACACACTCAGTTGCCTGAAGAGAAACACAAGTGGCAGGAGGCAGAAAGCGGAACCAGTGAACACATTTCACCATTACACCCCTTCCCATTTGTTCTTACCTTACTTGTGAATTCCCAGCATAGAGCAAGGTAAAAGTTATGGCAAACTGGGAGAGGTGGACTCTACTGGGGAAGCTCCGAGCTCCTTGATATCTCTCCTCCGGGCTGAACTACAGTTGGATTGACTTTGTGCTTTGGCGTGATGAAAAGCAGATTAAGATCTTTATACCCTGACTCATCATCTGGATAACTTTTTTTTTTTTTTCAATCTTCACCATGTATATGGATTTAAGGGAACTGGGATATTCAATGGAAAAAGCAGGCTGCCAGTAACTTCCAGAGGAAATTCGGGGTTGCATTATGGCATTTGTGTCTTTAAGCACGCGTAGTTAAAATGATGGGGCTAATCTGCTTTGAGTTTTTTAAGGGTGCTGTTCACTGGTTTAAGAAAAGAGCTGTCCATAGACTGCAGCTGTAATTTGCTCCAATATGCAGAAGCGTTGCGAGACATGCACATGGAAATTAAAGAAACATTATATGCACGCATCTTAATTAATGCTAAGAATGCTGTCAGTAAATACATAACTGTCAGTAAACACGTTTGAAATGAAAAAGGAGAAAAAAAATCTACTGGACACTTAAAAAGTGCATAAAAAGATTAATTATCTGAGTTTTGGAGTGAAATATTTATGTTAGACATTTGGAAATCATTTCTATTCCTAATGCAAGATACTTGCCAAGAGATGTGACTGAGACAGCATCACTATATGTGTTCGGGAGTAGACAAAATGAAAACCAGATGTATTTAATACAGAAGGAAGTCCTGCAACAGGGCAGGGGTAAACTATATGAATTAAGAGATCCTATCCAAGTCGTTAGACATAAACCTTGAAGGAACTAGCCCCGCGATCCTTACTCACAGACATGGATGATTTCAGTGGGACCGTGTAGATGAGCCAGGGCAAACAAGTCAAGAACAAAATGTCCTCTAAGTTTTAGAATGGTCCATAAGAAACCATACTGACAACAGCAAAAAAAAAAAAAAAAAAATAGATAAACAAGTTGAGAAGCTCATCTATCAGAAATGCTTTTGACTCGGAGACAAAACCAAACTAACTCACTTCTTCCACATCCATATAAAAGGCTGACTTTGGAAAACCTGAAGAATGGTTGCTTTTCCTCTTTGTCTTACCCATCACCTATCACAGATCACAGAGAATTTTTAAGATCACCTTGACAGCAAGAAAATTTTATCAAGGCTTTCAAATTTAGGAGTGAAATAGTAGTGCAGTTATTTACATTTGTGACCACTAAGTAGGCTAATTTCTTGCTTCTCTGACCTGACTTTGTAATTTGAATGCAGATCTTCATGGACAGGAAGCAGACTCCAAATTCATCATCTCAGCAAAGAGGGTCACTCCTGGGCCACGCAGAGTGCACACATTTCCCCCATGGACTCCCTCAAAGGACTGCAGGAGCTTCTTTTAGAACACAATTACTTTTCTTTTAGACCGACAGTTCATTTCCTTTGTCCATTTTATCATGGTCTTTCATGGGGATTTACTAGAAATGAATAGGCCCAGATTCTCCATTCCCTTCCAGCTCCTCTGCCACCAGCCCACAAGAAACTACCTTTATGTTGCAGTGAAATAACTCCTGGGCATCCAAACTAACTCATTTCAGGCTAGTCTGGGAATATTTTACTATTTTGAGTCCTACAAACCGGCATGTTCAACAAAGGGCAGATTTTCCCAACTATGAAAGTGCATTTATGCAATCAGTGAACAAGAAGAAAGTGAAACCGTACCAGAACATCTTCTACATGTAAGCAGGCTCAAGTTTATCTAGGGCATTTTTCTGCTCTTGAAATCTTCAGACAGCACCGCACAAACGTTCAGCTCCCATCTTTTGGAGTATGCAATCCAGCCCCATCTATTGTACTTCAGACATGCTACTGCCAGTCTACTAATGACTATGCTGATCAGTGCTGGGCTCAGGATTCATCGCTGCAGAGCCAGCAGTGAACTACTCGCAGCTTGTCTTTCAATATGGCTCTTTTCACAAGTGATTCACATCACCTTAGATAACTAGAACAGATTTTCTCCCTTTGCCTACAGGAATGCCATGGGGAACAGTGTTCAATGCTCATTAAGGCCCAGGTTTATCTGAGTTACTGCTTCTGCTTCGCACATGTGAAACTGTAAAGAGCGTGCCTACACGTAAGCACCTGCTTGAGCGGGTCGTGCATGCACACAGTGATGTGGGTTACAACAAGACCGTATGGTCTAGTCAGAAACTGGCTTCAAGTGGGGATGATTGTAAGGAAGTAAAAATAACATTTGATTCCCATAGGAACGTAGATATTTCATTAATGAATGCTTTGGGAATCTAAAGATAGTACCAAGGCGTACTAAATTACATGTTCCGTGAGTCTCGCGTTTCAGCCGGCAACGCATTGTAAATCTTTACTCTCCTACCAAGTAGCTGTGAGAAAGGCAGCACAAGCCTCCTTAGTACAGAATTAGCAGGCAGAGAAAGGGATTTGTTTGTTCACAGACTGCCACTGGATTTGCAAATTTACATACCTTTCATGCTAGAGAGTGGCAGGCAGTTCTACACTCCATTTTTTTTCTGAATTATGAACATTACGGAATCTTTCTGCTTTCTCCAGAAAAAAAAACAAATATGCAAAGCCAAGTAGATGATTTTCACCCTTTGACAGGACAAAAATAAGGTGTCATCTTTCTTTCTGCAGGTACAGCATCACCTTTTAGAGCACAAGCAAAGACTGGAGAATGACGGTCTCAGGAGGAGGAGGAATGAAGGGTGTGGTAAGAACACCCAAATAAAAAGAAGAGGTCATTACTTCTACATTATAGGCCTGGAAGTTCTTATTTCCTTTCTCTTTCACTTTCCCTCATGTAAGTACTGACTCAAGACCAGTTGAAGGCATCAGCAGTACCAGAACCAGAACCAAAAGGAGGAAAGTAGTCCTGATGCATAGGGTACTAATGTCCCAAAAAGAAAGATTTCCCAAAGTCTAACTGGCATAAGACATAGCTATTCCTTTTCCCTAGGGATTGATAACAGAACAGTACCTCCCAGCATTCTTTTGACTCCCCAGCTGCCTGCTTTCATTACGGACTGTGTGCAACCACTCTCCAGAGCGTAGGGACGGACAGAATAATGCCCGAGAAGTACCTATAAATGCACTGTACGTGTGAGAAGCAGATGGCATCAGGTTAATGAATAGAGTACGCCAAGCAGAAAAGCCCCCAGAAAAGTTGAGTGTGAAGAACTGGAATCACAAGAAGCAACCTGTACAGCTAAACCCTGAGTTCATAGCAGTGGAGAAGAAAAAGCAAATGAAACTGTAGAGAAGGGAGAGAGTGATATGTCAGTTCGTGAGAAGTGCAGGTTCCTAACAGAATCCAGAAAACCCCCCACAATTTAATATGACTGTGGGCAGAGAAAAGATGATAAAACATCCTTTTCTCGGGCTTCCAAACTGCTTAGTCCTTCTCCACTGCAACACACAAGAGATTTCCACAACCTACTGCATCTGCAAGTAATTCTAGCTCTCTAACATGCAACATTCTTTTTAGTCACTGTTAGGGGAAATGGGAAAGGCCACTTTCGTCACTACCACCACACTTTTCCATACTGCTCAGGACTGGAGCACACACTCTGTAATGTTCCTGCAGCTGACAATATGTTTGCCACCTCAGTTATGAAAAGGAGTTTTGGGTGACACAACATCTTATATGTAACGTCAGCAATCCTATGTCCCCATAAGACACAGCAGATGCTGTGCCATACACTGAAGCTACAGAGAGACCGAAGAATGGACTAAGTTCTAATGGGCGTTACTGATAGGGGGGTGCCCAGTCCTGGTATGGCTTACACCACCGTGTCATCTTCAGGACCCTCCTACCAAAGCCTTTTTAGTGACAGAGATAAAAAGTTGACAATGACAGTTGATAAATAGATGATGGCATGGCTACGAGCTGGCAGCAGAGCAAACTATGTGTGATGTTGCTCCCTGGGCTTTTTTTCCTCTGTAAAGCTACATGGGGGACACACGCTGGGGATCCAGGTCCAAGCTGCACTCTGGATCATTACCTCCATAACTCAAGGTGCTGCTCTGAGTTCTGCAGCATGAAGTCACAAAGTATTTTCAGACTGGGAAACCAAACATGAAAGAAAGCCTTAGACTTTGTCTTTGAGACTACTGATGGCACTGACACTGATGCTGAGGGGGACACAGGCACATCCCACGTCTGGTTGGCACTGCTAAAAGCAACAGCAAGAAAGGCAAGGGAAAGAAGAGCACATAAGCTGTAAAGAGCATGGCTTCAGTCTTGATTTTGTATCGAACCTCACAGGGTATCATTGCAGAGCAAAGCTGCAGCAGAATACCCAACCACTACAGGTAAACCCGTGGCAGTTTATGCATATGAATGCATTAAAAGAGTTTTAATCAAGGAAGCTTGCTTCCTCTTTTGATTTTTTTTTTTACTGAACTGGCCAGGAGCACTGTACTTACAAAACTTTTGGGAATATGACAGGGTGCTGCTTCACTTGAGCAAACTGCAGGAGCACATTTCTAAAACACACAAGCCATGGTAGGCTGCCATTCAACAGACATTACAACAAAGTTTATTTATGCAGACTCAGAGGAAATGTCAGTGGAGAGCACAGCCATGATGACTGACCTTGACTTCTGACCTCTCTATTTTTTTCTCTCTCTGACCTTTCCGCTTAAGCAAACTTCAAACTCAGCCTATGGTGTGGCAACAGCCCTTCATCCTCCAATGTCTGGAGCTCACTCAGCATTTTTAGTTGCTGCTGGGATGTGCTAAGCAGATTGTATGATCAAATCCAGATTTAGGTAACATCTGTGATAGAATGATGTCCAAATTGTTAGCCATTAGCTGCTAAAAAGGGGGAGTTGTTATTACAATTTTTATGTCAAGCTGTTGGCGTCCTGATTCTCAAACCTGTTAACTGTCTGTTGTCACATGAGAAACTCCTTAAGCAGATCTTATGGTGCTGACAGAACCTGTCTGTGCTTTCAAAACGGTGTGAATACCCTGCTTAGAAGGTTAAAAAAAAAAAAAAACAAAAACACAAACATTTTTGCTTGGCCAACCTATGTTTAACATTAGGGCTCCACAGTATGCATGCAAATTTGGAACACAACACAGAAAAACATGCTGCTTTAACTAGCAGTGCCAAGTATGAAATCACAGCGAATGAATAACTTCTATCATACCTGCAGGAACAGATAATACACATAATAAGTATTTGCCAATAAGGGGAAAAGAGGCCTGGCACAAACATAACATTCTGAGCACACTGAAATCCTACATCCTAGAGAAACATTCAAAAGCATCGTTGTATTTGAAGGAAAAAACAAAAGTATTAGGGTGCACTCAAGCAATATGGGGCAAGGAAAACACATGAGCTTGAGACAAAAAGTGCATCAGAGGAGTTACTTTGCAAACGCAGTTTTACCACGTTGTCTCCAACAGCATTATGTGCGAGAGAAATGGTCATTGGCTATGTTTCTGCACACACCAGGGCAATGACTGTCGGTGTACTCCAAAAGCAATGGTGCTGCTAACGATTAGCGCTTGAAATGCGTGTGATCCCCATGTTGTGATCACATACTATTCTTCAGGACAACAAGCAGTTCACCCACAACTTCATTTACTTGGGTCCCAGAAGCTTCATGGGGACTACCCACAGAAAGAAAAACTCAGCAGAACAAGCAAAAAGTTCAGAGGGCAGTATTTAGCTTCTGCTTGCTTAAGTTACTGCAGCTTAAAAAAAAAAAAAAGTAAGGAAAGAACATTTTAGTAAGCAGGAATAGCTAAAAATCACTTATCTACTCAACTAAACCCTCACGATTTGTTTAAGACAATGAAACCATTGACTTACAGTTTGTTTTACTCTGCAATAAACAAAGTTCACTTACCATATATTCCATGTTGGAAGCAGGTGGGAAGACTTTGCCTCTGACTTGATTATGATAATCAAGAATGGCAATCATGTCATTCTGCGAAATGTAGCGTTTCCGTCTGGCTTTGGGAACTTTTGCAGAGTCCAGATGAGCTGCCAAAGCCGTCTCAATGTCAGTGAAATTACTGTCTGACAGGAGTAGCTCAGTGGAATTGGGTAACACTAATGCACTTGTTTCAGAGAGAATGGAAAATAAGAAAGCACAACTGATGGCAGTGATTACTGTCATTTTGGGCCAAAGGAGAAAGATAGGCCACAGGGGTACTCTGCTTTAAGTCGCGGCAGTAGAGAACAGATCTGTAGAGAGAAGATGTCAAAGATGTGACTCTGTACACCTGGGTAGCAAGACCGAGTGAATTAGCAGGCTGTGATCAGAGAAAGGATTCTATCCGTCAGCTCAATCACACAAACAATCCAGTCGGAACACGTGTTACTGAGCGAGTTTCAAGAACCACATTTAGTGAGAATACGTTCTTACTACAAACACCCCAAACTGATTATTTATACCATTATATCACATGCCCATTCTACCACAAGTTACACGATCAGAGCTAGTAGTGTTCCTGAAATAGTTACAGTGCTATCACACCAGACCGGCCCATAAACCACACTGTAAATCTTAAATGAGGAGCCTGCAAGAAACCTCACAGCATGTTTTCCACTGAAAATGAAAATAACATCCTAGGCTCTGCCCATCCCACACGCGTGGATCGTTTTGACACAGCGTGGCACAGACAGGAGGCAAAAGGCAACAAACAGGTAAAGCATGACAGCAGGGTATCTTTCAACTAGCATTCAAATCTTAGCTCCAGCAAAAAGTGATGAGCATTGATAAAGCCACATGCAAAGCAAACTGAACGAGCTGAACGTCTTACCTCTGGACAATACCAAGGGGGAAAAAAAAAAAAATAATGAGGGTCTATTGTTCTCCCAGCATATATAGCACTCTCCTATAGGATGGTATGAACCTTTGTGAAGGAGTGTCTCTTATTACAAACCCGCAAAGAACAAAACTCTGCTGGATTTGAAGCTTCTGGCCACGGGAGCTGCTAACAGCTTTTATATGTTACAGGCTGTGTGAGCCAGAACAAGCAGCTTCTCTAAAGCTCTCTGCTCAGCCAAAACGAGAGGGGAGGAGTTCTGCAGAGCACACGGGCAGCGATTGGGTGGCATCCCTGGAGTGTAGGTGGTTTGGCTACTCAGTCACACCTCCAATTTCTATAGTACAAAGAGGCAAAACACTTTCT
>JAAGNO010008346.1:0-18987 GCA_033439905.1 Ceryle rudis
GATGGTAATTACATCACCGTCACCACTGATGCTGTGGAGCAGGCACCAGGGGGTCCCAGACTGGGCCCCGCAGCAGACGGGAACTGTGTTCATGAGCTGGATTCCGCTACTGGATTAGGAACACAGGATTGAAGGCAGAATGGACAGAGTCCTCCTTGGATGCTCCGGAAGGAACCGAAAGAGGACCTGAGCCAAGCCAAGCAAAGCTGGCAAAGTGGTCCAAGATGAGGGAAGAGCCCAGGAGCCTATAGACCCTTCAGATCCCTCTGCTTTATACCAAATACAACATATATATGGGCTGGAATACCTCCTTGGTCAGTTTGGGGGTCACCTGCCCTGTCCACTCCTCCCTGCAGGTGCGGCCTTTCACTTTCCTGCACCCCCAAATGTGGTACCGAAGAGCCATCAGTGGCCTTGGTCTGCACACCAGTCCTTGGTAGTAACTCTAAACACGGGGTGTTATCACTGCTGGCAGCAGACACTGCCTGTGAAAACAGGCTGCTGACTTCAGACAGTGCAGTGAGTTAGAAGAACTGAGCTGAAAAGTAAAATTACTGAACAGAATTAGTTCTGTTTTCACTCAAACCAGGACACACTGGCTGGCTGAATGGGCCCAAAGAATGGTGGTCAATGGAGTTAAATCCAGCTGGCGGCCAGTCACAAGTGATGTTCCTCAGGACTCAGTGTTTGGACCATTTCTGTTTAACATCTTTATTAATGAACTTGATCAGGACATAGAGTATAACATCAGTAAGTTCGCAGATGACACTGAATTAGATGGGAGTGTTGATCTGCATGAGGATAGGGAGGTTCTACAGAGAGACTTGGATAGATTGGATTAATGGGCCAATGTTAATGGTATGAGCTTCAAAAGGCCAAATGCCAGGTCCTGCACTTGGGCCACATTAAACCCATGCAATGCTACGAGCCTGGGGAAGTGTAGCTGGAAAGCTGCCTGGTAGAAAAGAACCTGAGGATTCTAATTGACAAGCAGATGAATATAAGCCATCAGTGTGCTCAGGTGGCCGAGAAAACCAAAGGCATCCTCGCTTGTATTAGAAATAGTATGAGCAGCAGAAGTGGGGAGGTGGTTGTCCCACTCTACTCAGCACTGGTGAGTCCACACCTTGAGTACTGTGTCCAGTTTTGGGCATCACAGTACAAGAGAGATATTGAGTTGCTGGAGCTTGTGCAGAGGAGGGCAATGAAGCTGGTGAAGGGCCTGGAGAATAAATCTTATGAAGAGTGACTGAAGGAGCTGGGACTGTTTAGTTTGAGGAAAAGGAAGCTAAGAGGAGACCTCATCACTCTCTACAAGTACCAGAAAGGACATTTTAGAGAAGTTGGTGCTGGTCTCTTCTCACAGGTAATTAGCAATAGAACAAGAGGGAATGGATTCAAGATGCAGAAGGGTAGGTTTAGACTGGATATTAGGGAAATTTTTTTCACAGAAAGAGTAGTCAGCTACTGGAATAGGCTGTCCAGGGAGGTCTTTGAATCACCATCCCTGGATGTGTTTAAGGGTTGTTTAGATGTGGTGTTGAGGAACATGGTTTAGGGGTGAACTTTGTAGAGAAGGGTTAATGGTTGGACTTGATGATCCCGAGGGTCTTTTCCAACTTGAATGATTCTATGACTGATCTGGGCCAGGTGAGGTCCTCCAGGGATACACATGGGCTGGGTCTGGGCTGGAGTTAGGACATCGGGGCCATCAGAAGAGCTCAATACTGTGTTTGTAGATCTTCCCTTGGGAAGCAGGAAAGCTTAAGGCATTTAAAGATGTTCTGGGGAAATTTTTGGTATTCATAAACATTGAATTATATTAGATAAATAAGGTTTTGTTGTGGGTTATGGGAGTGGAGAGTGAGATAGATGGCCTTAATTGAATGGCATTGCTTTAATTTTCTTCATTTCACTTGCTCTGAGACCTTAGAAGAACAAAATCTGCCCCTTCTGGCTTTTACCCTCCCAGAACAACAGTTATCGTGAATTTTCTTTTTGAGGGAACTCAGGACTGGAGAAGTCACATACATCTAGCCTGGATTTCCCTGCTGGAAATGTGTAATAGACATTTAACTCACTGCATCTCTATGCTGTCCCATAATTAAGGCAACAAGGGTTTTCCTAAAACCTTAGAACAATTTACTGTTCAGTATCAGAGGAGAGAGGAAGTTGGCAAGAACTCCCATAAACAGCACACAGCTTCCTACTGTAATTCTGCTATGGAAGAGCTTAGGTATCATCCTGTGTGACCAGGGTGCTTAATACTAATATTCTAACACTAATATATTCTATTCAGGCAGCCAGATACCTTGGGTAAGGATTTTAGCTTTCTTCTTCAAGCATTCACAACCAATTAATTGGTATGAGTACTACCAGTAGCAGAAAACTGTTAACAGTATGTAATGATGAACTAGTGACCAGTGTATACTGAAGTGTGACAAATCCAGGCAGAAACTTTAAAGACCTGTGGGCATATGGAAGTAGCAGTTTTAATAATGGTAATCACATTCTTAACAGAAAATACAATCCACATTTTTTGGATTTAAACCAGTTCCTGAAGGTAAAGGAGTCATTTGCAGGAGGGAGAAGGAGAGAATAAGTGTCCCAGCACAGAGCACATTCAGATTAAGACTGGAAAGCCAAAATGATCTCAGTGCCTGAGACAAAGCTATGTGATATTGCTTCTGTTTTTTTCTAGCAGATTCCTGTTGGAAGACACATGGTCAAAATAAGTCGGGTGACTGTACCTTTGAGCACACACTATCCCCTTTTTGCTGCTGTGTCTTGAAGGAGGTCCTGCTACTGCTGCTGTACAGCAGTGTGTAGCTCCTCTCAGCCCCTTTGGGGCTTCTGCTGGGAAAGCTTCCCTGGGATAAACAATGTTGAAATGTCACACACGCATCCCAGTTTGAGCCACACTTTCAACAGACTTATTACAGTTCTTAGAGCCTTATTGAGCAACTGCAGCTTATGCCTTGCAGGAAGCAATGGCTGGAGCAACCTAAGCTGCCTCCTCAGTGCACTGCACAGTGCCAGTAAGGACACAGAATTTGAAATGCAGGTATACGGGGATGAAGAAAGAAGAGCTGTGTGGAGGCGGAGAGAGTGCTCTTTTGGGGTCACACACCCCATGAGGTTTCTGTTGTGGAAAGCCAGAGGTGGTAAAAGCAATCCAGCTGGGGAGATCAGCAGGTCCCTGCATCTCTCCTGTTAGGAAAAACATTGAGACACATGCACTAAATATAAAATGCTTTAAGGCATCACCTCTATAGTGACTGGTAAGCTGCAGCTTATCTGTGGGTGTGGATACCTGGAAACCCAAACCCTATTCATTCTTCAATTAACATTTGCAATAAATGCAATAAATCTATGATAATGACAGGCTTCCACCTCATGGCCTACTTTTTTCAAGACCTCCCCCTCCCATCCCTCTGGCAAATGGCAAGGGAGACATTTACCTTTTTATTTGCCCTTTATAGGGGTAGATGCAACCCCTTTGAAACAACTGCAGAAACTACCTTTGAAAATTGACTTAGCAAAAACAGCTTAGCAAAAATAATTTTGCCAGTGTGCCTTTTTCTTAGTAAAGCCATACTTTCTAACCACCAAAGTAACAGTCTGCCCAGATCCGATGATAAATTCAACTTTTTTTTAAATTGTTGATAGTTTTTTACAGTGAAATAACATAAAGTACATTGCTACCTTAGCAGGTGCAGAAAGACTGGCTTACACTCAATAATGTAATCCCAGAGCATTTTGCAGGGCTTTTTGATGTGTGTGAATCACTTTTGAAAGGCTGAATGTCTGCCCTGCAAAAATCTGGCAAACCCTGAAGTTTGTTTTATTAGGAAATAACAGGTCTCTTATTTGCCTTCTTCCCAGGAGTGATGCTCAGGTGGTGGTGAAGAGGGTTTTGCTGGATCAGAGTGAGGTTACTGCTTATGTTCAGTTGCTGTGACTTTGCAGAATGCATTTCAGAGCACTACAAACAAATCTGTTATGCTGTTATGCTGAAGCTGTCCTAACTGTACCTAGCTGATTCAATGGGTCCTTTATATCAGCACCTCAAGGCAAAAATAGAGCGTGAAAGCATCATAAGACAAACATTAAGTGCAATTACCTTTCATCTGTGGAGACTGAGGATCAGCTTGCAGCTATTCTTAGTCTGATCTCACATAAGACCATAGTAATGCATTTTGGCGTGACTGATGATCCCTGGGAGCGTGGTTCAGACCTGACAGCATCTAATTCCACTCATTTGTCAATATCAAGCTTAAACAATTCAAAGACTGAAGTCTTCTGCAGGCCAGCAGCTCAGGCCACCTGGCTTATTACAGTTCAGTCTCTGAAATGGTGACAATACTTTTCTGCAAATTGCTTCGGTTGCGATTAGATGACCATTCCCCTCTCTTAGTATATACTTTTGACTTGTCATCTAGTTTCCAGTGCAACAAAGTCTTGTAAAAGGAATGAGACCATTTTATCCAGAAAAAATCCCTGCAGGCCATTCTGTCAGGCTCTATAATTTATTACCTGGGGTCAGTGACCTAGTGGTCCTTGGTATCAGCCACTGAAAAGGGACTAGTAACACAGCATGAGTGTTTGGATGGTGAGTTTGGAACATGAGTGTCTCCTCGCACAAGTACACACATGTAGAGGCATGTGTATGGGTGTATATATGTCTGTCCATTAAGAAGGTTCTGTCTAGTTGCCTGTAGGAAAAGATTCAGGTCAACATACCTATCCATTTAATCCAGCAATTTCATAGCATTATTTTCCATGTTTTTCATTCTAATGTGTTCCAGTTCCTTACCTCTGCTTTGACTGTTTGAAGCTGTGCTGAGGTAGCCTGGAGGCTAACAGCCTGGCCAACGGGAAAACAAAAAGCAGCCCTCACTGTACAAGTCTACAAAATCTCAGAGTGGTCTTCATTACTTAGATTCAGATTTCTTATTTGACATATAAAGAGCAATTAAAGAGCTTTAGTGGCAGGAGACTGCCTCCTGTGTGGGACAGAGGCACCAGACAGCTGGCAGACCTTTGGTCCTGAACTTCTTCCTCTTCATGCAAAGCCCAGCTTTGTGATGTTGCAGGAATTCCTAAAGTTCATTTGGTTACTCTTTGCTTTTCAGCCATGTAGATCACAAAATGGTAGGGCTTGGAAGGGACCTTTTGAGGTCATCTAGCCCAAACCCCTTCCCAAAGCAGGTTCACATATAGCAGGATGCACAGGAATGTGTCCTGTTGATTTTGAAAGTCTCTAGAGGAGATTCCACAGCCTCTGTGGGCAGCCTGTTCCAGTGCTCCATCATCCTCACAGCAAAGAATTTTTTCCTTATGTTTAGATGGAACTTCCTGTGTTCCAGTTTGTGTCCATTGACCCTTGTCCTGTTGCTGGGCACCACTGAAAAGAGTCTGGCCCCATCCTCTTGACATCCATCCTCTAGATATTTATAAACATTGATAGCTATCTATTGGGATCTTATCAAAGATGTAGAAGTTCAGAGTAACTGTGGAGCCACTAGGGAGACACATGCAGGAAAAGACCTAGTGATGGACAACATGGAAAAGGCTGAAGTATTCCATACTTTGGTAATTTGTGTGCACCTGACACATTGTTCATCTTAGGAATCCAGAAGACTGAAAAAGGCCAATAGTGCAAGAACAAGTGGAGACTTCATACATACAGCATAGTACAGGACAAGTTTTTTCTTTCTCTCATATTTCCCCCAGTTCCTACTCAACCAAGCTTCCCAACAGGCTCTCGTAAATCAGCCTAGATTTTGGTCTTTCTGAGAGCAGTCATATGGGGACTGGGCTCTCTCCTTGCTATCCTATATTTCCTCTCCTTTTATATGGAAAGAGCGATTGTTCATGCATTGTTTTAGTTTCAGATTCCATTAAACATGAATAACACTGAAGGACCTTTTTTCCTGGTAACCTCATCCAGAAAGAATTGGCAAGTAGGGAATTGTTGGTTAATGTGTTGTAAAAAGTGAAAGATTAGGGAGACTACAAAACACTGCAGGAATTATATAACAAATATTCCTTTTGAGACTTCTGCTTCTGTGGTGTACAGACCGCCCAACCCTCTTTATATCTTATCTATTGATATTCACAAAGCTACTTGCAGGTGGCTGCTGTTCACTCCCGGCTTGCACCTCGTGCTCTGCTCAATCACTTCACTTGAGCTGTCCGGCCTAAAGGACCCTCTCTTCTTCCATTAGGTAACTTAAAGTAGATACCACTTAGGTGATACAATGAATGACAGAGTTGTCATATACACAAAAGTATACCAGATGCGGTCCTGTTTATTTATATTTAATGTCTTTACTAGATTTAATACATAATTAAAATAAGTTCCAAGGGTAGTAATTAATTTAAAACACATCAATACATTTCCAGAGGTCTGGGGTAAGATACAATGGTGAAGGTGTTCATTGAGGTAAATGTAATTTTTCTCTTCCTGCTCCTAGTAGAGATGGAAGCAGTTTTGTTTTACTACCACTTTGTTCTAGGTTCAGGGTGGTAACGGAGGCTTGCGTCACTGCAGTCCCATTTCCTTATAATCTCTGGAAAGTTCTGCAGACTCTCTCTCTGGTTTGATTTTGAAGGAAGGTGTTCTCCTGTCAACAACATGCATCACCAAAAAATCAGGGACAACCTAGAGGAGTTTTAGTTGCTCTGTATATGTAAGAACTTTGCAGACATCTAGCTCAGCAGCAAAAATCTACCAGGTAGAGGGACTAGGGTTTCACATCATAGCCTGTAAGATTTTTACAGGCTCCAAATGCAACAGAAATTGATTTACACTACAAGCCAAATTTCTGGATTTCACTGTGGCTGTGTTTTCCATGCCTGTGTTTGGATTCTCAAAACAGCCTTTCAGGAAAGTATTCAGTGTAACTTTAGAGAACTGGTTTGGCTCTTTAAATTAGGAGACTGGGTTGCTTCCAGACCCTGCTGGAGAGAATGTTCAGAGGAAAAGACAAAGCACCTATTGTAGACTCCTGATCTGATTCCCTCATCTGTTGGAACATCTCTCTCCACTGAGCATACAGGTAACCCAGTCTTCAGATCAGATACTTTATTTCAGCAACTTTATTGTCTGCAATGAGTCATACAAGAATTCCTCTGAATGTCCCAATTTTAAGTAATCAACCACAGACTGACTATGGTTGACTATGGTGAGGCCCATTTTTAAAGACTGGCTGTAGAACATCATGAATGTCACAAACTGAGGCTGGGTCATACTTCGGAGTAATGTATTTTACTGGATTAGAATCATAGAATCATTTAGGTTGGAAAAAACCTTTAAAATCATTGAGTCCAACTGTTAATCCAGCACTGTCAAGTCCACCACTAAACCATGGCACTAAGCACCACATCTACATATCTTTTAAATACCTCCAGGGATGATGACTCCAGAACTTCCCTGGACAGCTGTTCCAGTGCCTGACAACCCTTTTGGTGAAGAAACTTTTCCTAATATCCAACCTAAACCTCCCCTGGTGCAACTTGAGGCCATTTCCTCTTGTCCTATCACTTGTTATATGGGAGAACAGACTGACCTCTACTACAAACTCCTTTCAGGCAGATGTAGAGAGTGATAAGGTCTCCCCTGAGCCTTCTTTTGTCCAGGCTAAACAGCTTCCTCAGTTTCCTCAGCTGCTCCTCATAAGACTGTGTCTCCAGACCCTTCAGCAGCTTTGCTGCTCTTATTTGGACACACTCCAGCACCAAAATGTCTTTGTTTTAGTGAGGGGCCAAAAACTGAACACAGTATTCAAGGTGCAGCATCACCAGTGTCAAGTACAGGAGGACAATCACTTCCCTAGTGCTGCTGGCCTCAGTTTCTGTGACATTAGTGACAGAGAAGTGGGATTTTTTGACCTCAGGGCAACCTCTTTTTGTAGGTGACTGCTACCTGAGCACCAACAGCACTGATGTCCATTCAGGCCTGTGGCACAGAGCCCTTACCTCAGAAGTGAGCTTTTGGTGGTTAGTCTTACAGCAGAGTCTCTGTCTGGAAAGTCCCAGAGTCTTGTTTGGGAGGTCTCTGTGTTTGGAGAGAAAGGCTGCACCATCGTTGTGGAATGTGATCTGTTACTGTGTCCTGCAGAGTCAAAGAACACAAATAAAAACCTTCAGAAGTAGTTTTAGAAACAGAGCTTGACATTTCTGGGTCCATAAAAAATTTCTCGCAACATCATTGTTGTAATTGTGCTCTGGCTTCTTTTCCAGTAAGCCACCACCTAGTGAGGTAGCCAGAAAGGAATCTAGATTCAGAAGAAAAGCTGTTGATCAAGATCCAAAGCAACTCCATAATAAAAAGATGAATACAGATTTTAGGCAAAAGCCTTTTCCTGGGAATAACCTGATGCAGGCAGCAGTACAACCAAAAGGCTGCTTTGCAAATTATCTTGGGCATTCTCTTGTCAGGTCATTACATCACAAGATGGTGGGTGCCTTGCATACTGCTGTCTAGCAGAGGCAAAAAGGACAGCTCAAAATGCCCCAGACTAAAGACACCTTCCCATTCTCTTCTCTTTCTCTCACCATCACTAGCTAAACCCACAGTTCATTCTTGAAAGAAGTGAGAATGTACCTATATTATTCTGTAGTGATTGCAGCCAGTCTTCCATCAGTGTCTGAGAGGGTGCTGAGAAGAAATACTCTGCCCCATCTCTCAGCCTGTAAATAACAATAGGAGAAAGTGAATTCTAGTTAGTTTTGCCTTATCCCTTCTGTCTTTATGAGTGGAGCGAACACTGTAAGACATTTCAGTTGCACCTCCTAACAACATACAGCCTTAAGTGACTGTCAGTAAATACAACCGTACAGGTAGCTGTGCAAGTTTTCCTTAGCACACTTGTCTGTAAGACTTACCGCAACATGAAGGTGTTCTCTTTCCTGATGTAATTTACCAGCCTCTCACACAGGGCACCAGGAATGCTGATGGACAGAAGTGTGGCTACGTTCTGAAGGAGGATGAAATTAAACCAAAATGTCTTTTGTGTTTTTTCTGCTAGGATTCAATTCCAGACCAACCTGCAGGCTGACTACACACCCATATGATCATTTTCTGCTTCTAACTTTATAATTAGCATCAACGAATAGGACAAACCAGAGAGGAACAATGAATTATTGCATTTCATCTTGAAGGCAATTCTTGAGTAAGATACTTCTTTTAAGGAATGTTTGAACATTTCTGAAAGCTTATTATTCTGTCTTATAGTTGGTATCAGTTGAACAACAGTTGAATTTTCACTGAACTGACATTTGAAAGATAACTGATTACCCCAGCCCCAAACCAAAGCAAATGTAACTCTATTTCTTTTAAATGCATTTTTACATAGGTAAAACCAGAGATTAATAGGAAGATTAAAATAAACTAAATTACCTTAGAAGCTTCTTTTTCATCATTATAGAAATCAAGTCTTAATCCATCAAGTTTTACGTAGAAGGATTTCCAAGACCTTGATCCTGTCTGCATGAATAGAAATGGTAATCAAATCTGATCATGAGCTATATATTTTATTGGAGAAGTAAAATCTTTCATGTGGAACTTCCACAGGAAGCCCATATTATAATCACAGAAACTCTCTCAGTCATGATTATCTCCTAGAAAAACAGAACATGCTGTAGTTTCTGGTGTGGGTGATTCAGGAGTGGTTTCTCTGTGAGCCAGGACTGAACAAATGACAACCTGGTGCAAGCAAGCTCTACACCATGTTGTGGTCAGCAACATCTTTGAGAGAAGGTGGGTATCAAAGTTATGTCGATTTTTGGCCCCTAAAAGCTCCACTTTTTTTCACAGATGGCACACTAGCCTTTGCCTGCTAGTCAGAGTCTAGTTTTGTTAAGTGTATGGTTTGAATCTAATATGACTGCTGAATTCTTCATTTCCTAAACTAACCTCAGTGGCATGCCACTGAACACTGTGCAAAAGTAGATGCTATTGCCTACCTCAACTATGTACCACTGAAAGGTGAGTCTAGTGCCATGAGACCCTTCTGGATGAAGGATCCTATTTCTTGGTATATTCATACTTTGTTATGCCAGTGAATCAAGTCAACAATTTGGTCATTCAGAAAAAAGGAAGGAAAAAGTCGTGAGGAAAATGAGTCACAGTTTTTCTTGTTTGGTAATATGGAAGTTCAGTATCACAGCAGACTAAATTCCATGTATCCAGAAGAGAGGAAAAACTAAGTTTCTTTTCCAGAAGATGGCATCCATACCAGATTCAATTTTTTAAAGAGGTCTTTAAGTTAAGTTTCAGAGGAAATATGCTGTGGGACAAACAATCCAAGACAACTTGTTTATGTGAAATACCTCAGCAAACATTCAGATGTCTACAGACTGATGGTGAATATTAGAAAATTTCCTGCCCTTTGATGATCATTAATCTACTGACCTGAAGTAATATTCTTTCCTGGGATACAAATTTATATTTGAGTTTCATTCAGCCCTGGAGTAAGCAAACCACTTCAAAGATAAACAGAAACCTTAATTCTCTTCTAGCACAGTTAGAAATTGTAAGCATTGGGAGAATGGGAATGAGACCTTCCTCTGCCAACAAACCATCACATACAGGGTCTTGAAGCTTGTATTTTTATTTTATTTTTAAAAATTGATTTTTAATTTTTTTTTTTTCCAATTCAGTTGATACACTGAAACCCATATTTATAATTAGGGGATCATAACTAACTTATTCATACAGCCTAGGCTCTGGTTCATAAATCCAATAAATCTAGACAGACCCTGGTCTGCATGATCCCCATGACAGGCAAAAATTTCATTGCCTTTTTCTCTCTTGGACATGATCATGTACTGCCAAAGTCAGTGGACACTTCTTCACGCAGTTTTGTGGTAATGGAACTAGACCCACAGCCCTGTGTGCCTCTTTAGCAAAAGTTTATCCTGAAGAAGTCAGACCAGATCTTGACTATAATTCAAGGAAAGATGAATTAACATGGAGTAATGGCATTTGTTTCTACCTGTTTTCTTCCTGGAAGGAGCTGGTCTCTCTTTTCCAGAAATCCCTCCATGTGCTGGAGACCTGCAGAAATCTGAGACACAAGAACATTTCTGTTTAACTTTAAAACAGCCCTTAAACTTATAATTTCATGAAGGTCTTTATAGATAAATTCTACACAGAGAAACTGATCTCTACTGCTTCTAACCTTTACCTTCACAGCACATCTTAGAAAACCTCTCTAGGCTGCGGTCACATCTCTGAGATACTACCTAAATCAAGAGAGTTCACATCCTTCTAGAACAATTTGCTCATGGAATTTGCTCTAGCATGCTGTGTTAATTATTCAATATTATTTTTATATTATTAAATGCAATTTACAGCTTAAATTGCTGAAGTTATTCATACCAGCCCTGAAATAGTAATGAATAGTGTTGTACTGGCACACTTGGGTATGTGACAAACACATTCCTCTCAAAGTGCAAGAGGGAAGGGAACAATTTTTTCCTGCCCATGAGTTAACTGTGCATTTCCTGCCATGGTGGGCAAACAGGAGTTGCTGGTTCTAGTCTTGCACCAGGTCAGCTCTTTGACAGGAGTGCCACTAAGTCCAGCCTCCTTCTGACTTCTAAACTTAGTGGACACCAAAGCACCACCACCTCACCTAAAGGCTATGGGTAAATCAGCAGTCTTGCCTCTTTGTTAGACATCATGAATAGTAAGTGCGTGCTCTGGTGAGTATTCAGCAGCATTAATAACCTCTAGTTTGAGAAAGGAAACTAGAAACCAATACAACTGTCAAGGCCTAGGCTTTTAAGCTGCACCTAGATGCTTAAGTAAACTACCTTTTTGGAAACTGTATCAACTGCAAAGGCATATAAAATGCCTCTTGCTGTTCAGAACCATAAGTGTATCCACTGAAATGCCCACTTTGTGCTCTTTGTGACTTTTGTCCAGATGTTCCTCTATTTCCTTACTTTAACTAGCACTGGGTAGTAGTTTTATGAGGAGAGAGCCAGGAATCCCTGGGACTTACCAAAGATGTATTCTCTAATCTCTCACAAGAGGAGTTAGACAGCGGTGAGTTTGGTGATTTATCTAGTGACCTTTGGCCAGGCTTAGGTGGAGTTGCCATTAGTTTTGTCTGCAGACTGGAGAAAGAGAAGTCCCGAGCACTTTTTTCCTGAGGTGATATAAGGCCAGTGGCATATGATTCTGACAAACTGCTACTGTGTTGCTGGTTTACAGGAGTAGGAGATAAGGGAGAGCTTAAAGAACTGTGACTTTCCAAAGTTACAGTTTGTGGGTCCACCATCTTTGTTGTAGATGGGGTGATAATCTCACTGAGCCTCCCCTCAACTTTCATTTCTGTTTTGTTGCTGCTCAGCACTTCGGGGACTTCTTCAGCAATGGATTGTTGGAATGTTGATGGAGACTTTTCAATGAGGGAGAAAGTAGTTTCAGGAGGGGCCCTACAGGACAGGCTGGGTAAGGGCACAGGTGGCAGCGGTGGTATGATCTTTATCTCTGTCACTTTTGGAGCTATATTCCTTCTGTCAGATGTTTTTCTTTTCAGAGAGGGAACCCGTACAATTTTGCCTTTATCCTTCTGCTCATTCTCTTCCATGTCTACTTGTTTCAGAAGATTCATCTCCCTCTGTAGGACACAAGCATCACATTTTTTTTTAAATTACCTTCATTACACTCATGGGTACTTATCTAAGATTTTTTACTTTAAGCAGGCATAGTTTTTCAAATGCATTCTCTCCTGATGTTGAATTTTAAGGCCTGTAACTTCACTGGAATTCTTAGAGTTAGGACTGAACTCAACTGCTATGTGCTGAGCATTATTTTGTTGTCCAGACCATGAATACTGATGACAGTTAATCTCAAATAGAGTGAATCCTGCCCTTGCTAAATTCTCTAGGGGCTGAGTCTTTATTAAGCTCTAGAGAAACTAGGCTGCTCTCCTGTGGCATTTCTTCTTTAAATTTGCTGTAGGAACAGTGAGTATCCAGGGGTGTTCTCATGCAAAATTTTAGAGTGGAGGGCCTATGTTGATTCATTTAGTCAATATGCAAATGACTGAACAAAAGGCAGACTCAGCTAAGCTAATTTTTAGGCTAATGTCAAACACAAAAGCTATGTTCTGCTGGTTATTTCATTAAATAATTAAAAAATCATTGAAACAGAATCTGGGAGGATGACTGAATATTTTTGGTACTTAATGCAATTCATTGTAGAACTATGATGCCAGAAGGTAAAAGGCCTATCCCTGCTTTGTTCTCCCTTTATTTTCAGCCCTTTACTATCCTCCAGCACTGTCAGGTGGCTGCAGCTCCCTGCTGACATCCTGAATGGATCAAAATCTCCTCATCCATGCAGCAAGGCATCACCCTGTTTCTCACTCAACAATGTGCACTGCACACCCTTTTTGCTGCTCCTGACAGAAGAAAGCTTCTACTTCTCCCCTAGAACCGCTGCAAGCTAGTTTGACTGTTCTGATCCATGTACAACTCTCATTCTCAGCTGCTCTATCTGCAACATCTCAGCTTTGGTCACTCAATTACTCCATCTCAGCACAGGAAATTCATTCTTACAGGGAGTGACTGAGCCCCAAGCATTCAAGGACCCACATCATTCTGTCTCTCATGCAGCTCATCAACCTTCTACTTCTCACCTTAGTTTTCCTGCTGAGATGAGCAAATTTCTCCTCCTGAGCTGCAAGCATCTTCTCAAAGTCATGGTGCTTCTTCAGTAATTCCTCTACCTCAGACACTGAATCCTGAATGGAAAAATTATCAGATATGGTAGTCCAAAATCAAGTCCATCAGAAGAGATTATGCCTGAGGTGTTCAGAATTACCACTGATTCTGAAATTTTTGTAACTGAATGTCTAAACCTGCAGTAGTAGGCAAAAAATCTTAATTTACACTTAAAAAAAAAAAAAAGGTCTGCAGCTTACAGTCTATCTGCTGTACATTAAAAAAGAGCTCAAATAATAACCCCCTTTTTTTCTGTAAAGTCATACAGAACCATGGCTTCCAACTATCACTGTTTACATACAGATGAAATATGTGGATTCCAGCTTGTGTTAGACAGTTTATTCCTGCTATACAGCATGCGCATCTTGCTTTCTGCTTAGTTTTCGGCACTTAAGTTTATGACATTGTTTTTCCATCTTATAAACTGTCAGAAGACAGTCATCAATGAGAAGATAACCCAGAACCATGGGTGCTGGTGTTTAAATAGGAATTTACAAGCTAGATAGCTATATGTCTGCACAAAACACTCTACTGCCCAACATGAGATGAGAAAAAAAATCCTTTTTCTTTTTGAAAGAGACTCTCAGCATGACAGGGAAGGTTGAACCCTCTGCAAATTATCTTATAACAAGAAAAAGTGGTCTGGAATTCTCCCCAGTCTTTTACCATCCCCTGGAAGTCACCACCTCCTGTAGCCCATCACCAAGTAAAATGCAGCAACTGTTCTGGGCTCACTTCTGTGCAAGGACAGTGCTCCTTTCCTTTGTGGGTGTATCCTTCAAGGGTGCATATTACTGCTTAGATGGTGATTAACTTCAGGCCTGGGCTGATACGTGCTCCAAACACTCTTGTATATGCTAAAAGGCATTTCAGTAATATTGCACTGTCACTACTCACCCCATAGCTTGGATCTGAAAGATAATTCTCCTTGGCAGCCAGCCATGCTTCTGCTTGTTCTAGCTCTCTGCGGAGCAATTGAATCTCCCAGTTTTCTATATATAATTCTTTCCTCATGTCCCAGCTCTCCTTTACCTTCTTCATCAGCTCTGACAGCTCTAGCAGTTTCTCTTCAATCTAGAAAAATAACATTTGTAATGTCAGGAGGTGAAAAATCCAATCAGACTTTCATGTGACAGCCAACTAGCATGCAATCTGCCCAATGATTCAGAAGATGACCTCTGGGTAACTTTATGGTGTTAAGATAGTTTAGAAAGGATGTCCAAGTCCTCATTTTTCTTACTTGCATTCATCTAGCCTGTATATTGTATAACATATTCCTACATACTTTATGACCAGTATTCTGCTATATGCTTTCCCATGATGAAACTTTATAGCCACGTAATTTGTATTATAGAACTAGTGAGAACAAGAAGATTCAACAAATACATCCATTTATGGCAAGGCAACAATACAAAACCTTAAATTGGGGAAAATTCTCTAATTCTTTCTACACAAGAAGTGATGTAATCTTGCATAAATTCTGAAGATGTTTTCAGTGGTGTGATCTCTGGATCTACAGACAAGCTTAGGACCATTACAAAGGCCAAATCTAAAGGTACGCAGATAACAGGATCAGAGAAATTTTAACATTCTTGTCCCTTTGGGTCTATAATATTTCTGAAAAATTACGTATCTGCCGGTGTACTCAGGGATGTCACTCTATCCCATAACTGATTGTATTGTGATGTATTTTTTCCTAGGTCTTGTGCAGTTAAATGTTAAAATCTCATTTATGTGGCATATCTTTTCTCTGGGATACCTCCCTACCCGCCTCCTCCCTCCCCTAGCCATAAATAATCTAATGACTATTATTTTATGGTCAGCTTCAAGATTATATTTTAGAGGAGTAAGAACTTAAAAAGGTGTTTTATTTTTCTACATGTCGCATGAAGTCTGCAGCTTTTAATAGTATAGAACCTGATTGTCCTGTTTAGTTCTTCTGTTTTGAAAGAGAGAAAAAGCCACAGCTGCTGCCCATTTAATTTTGTCTTCATTCACACTTTGTAAAATATTTAATTCATCAGCACACCTCCACAGACATGAAATGTCCATTCTTCATCAGGTCACCTCCCACCCGCTGCATTTCTTCATATTTTAGCCACTGCTTCTCTATCTCACGCTTGTATTCCTCATGTCGCTTGATAAGCAGTTCAGCTCCCAGAACATCATTTGCCAGTTCCTCAGATATCACCAGTGCATGCATCTCATTGGCCCAGGCCCTACAGAATAGAGTCAAAAGGGTAAAAAGGGAGGAATCTGAGTCTGTTGGATGCTCAGGAATGTGCACATCCCTTGGCTGTGGATACACGTGTACAGACTTCTATTTGCTCAGGAAAGATATGGATATACAAATACATTGCTGAAGGTTTGTTCATGCATCTATGGATTTTTATAACCTGATGTAATATTCCCAGTGCTGTGGTCAATACATGGCCTGTTAGAAAGGCATCTGCAACATCTGTACATACTGAAGCACTGTGCATTCAAATCCTTGGAGAGAACTGTAACTGCAAATGCCTCAGCTGTACAGATCCACAGTACTTTGGGTACACGGTACACCTGTATAAAGACTCGCAGATGTCCATCTAACCTTACTACCATGCATGAAAGTGCTTCATATGCATGTGGAACATTCATGCAAAGAAGCATATTAATAGATACTTTTCTCTGTGAGCTTCAACTGGCATAAACCAACAGATCTTAATTTCCCTGATCTCAGGATCTATCCCTTAGCATAGTAAATGTCCAACAGTCAGTGTAACCACTTCACTATCTTTGTATTTCTGCTCCTATCATGGTTTATGTCTTTCATTAACTACACTGAATTAAAAATGTCCATATTTCTTCTGTGAGCAATCCTGTTTAAAAAAAGCATTTTCCATCAAAAATTATCATTTTTTATGAAAATGACATTAAAATGATAAAATATAAAATTTTAACGTTGGTTTGCCACTTTGAGTATAACATATTTCCATTAGTTAATTCAACTTTCACATTAGACTCCAGCTTATAGATACTTTAAACAAAATGAGATGTTGAGCTCAACGTATTTTTTTATAAAACATATGCTTTGTAGATGATTTAGACGTTCAGCATTTTGTTCTAATTCAGCTCAAAAAAGCAAACAAAAAAAAAAAATCATGGAATTGAATTCTTGCAAAATTTTACTCCTAATAAGAACGGACAGAAGTGTGTGTACCTATGGGCAATGGCATTAAATAGATGCATGTAAAACACTTTCATCACTTGAGCAAGTGTTAACCTGTTCTAGAAAATTATTTTTAATGTAGCTTTTTGTCTCTGAGAAAAATGGGCACTGGAGTCTGTACAGGTGTACAAATGACTTGGCTAACTAGCAGAAACTCCCTTGTCTTTCTATGGAATCAAAAGTATTTTCATTTGGAATTGTGAGGCTACCAAATCTACCCAGAGTGACTGAATTCTCCAAGACTGTCTAGGAAATAGTCTAAAAATGTGGGTTTGTCGTGCACACTGTGCTGAAGAGGAGTGGCATGGTCACGTCTGATATAAATTGTGTGGTACTGTTGAGAAGACACCATGTATTAGTATTCTAACAGGTGTAAATTAGAAAATCCTATATACAAAAGACACAAAACAAGGCCCACTGCCAAATTCAAGGGGCCAACACCTACATCAGCTCTCTGCAGTCATTGAAGTAGAGCTGGACTTGTTCTGCCTGGCTCAGTCTTGCCTTCCTCTCCAGAAACTTCTTGTCCAGGTTTTCCCAGCACTTATCCACATCTGTGAGTCTCTCCATGATGTTTTCCTTGACTTGAGGATATGTGCGACTGAGGTGCCAAGCCTCTCCCCGAACCCGTTCCAGCTCTTTCATGATGGCTGCTAGATCTCTCTGGAATAGAGACAGAATGCATTGTACAACCAAGTCACTACTTAAATATATCCAAACCAGATTTTAAAGGTGGTTCATATCTTTTCTAGGCACTGGTAGCACAGAGGCTGAAATATGTCAAGGCTTTTCCTCCCAGTTTCCTCCCAATGCCTTTTGTCATTCATCATGAACCATCAAACAGGCTTCTTTAGATGTCACACATCGATTATTTTGGTAAGTGTGGAGCTGAAGTCTCTTGTAGTTCAGATGACACCTTTGCAGTTATAATAGCAATTTGGAATAGATTTTAGAAGAGAAGCTCATCCTTAGAAGCAAAATCATTAATAATATAAGATTACAATGTCAAAAAACAAGAGGAAAAGGCCCCCTTCTGTGAAGCACAAAGAATCTCTCAAGGTGTAATAAATTCATCTTTTGTTGCCCTGCAAACAAGGCACTTGAGAAGCAAGCATCAGCCTCCTCTTTTTTTGCCATTTATGCTTTTCTGCCTCCTTTTCATGACAGATCCCTTACCTCTACTCCCTCAAGCTGGCTGAGAAGTGTCTGTACACCTGGAAGATCATATCCATAATCTTCTATATCAACCACTGCCTCTTTCTCTTGTATCCAGCCCTTTACTTCATCCACATCATGATCATACTGGTGAACTTGCCGGGCTGCTGTTAGATTCTGGAATAAAGAACCAGTTTAATGGTAATACTATATATCATGTCTATAGCACATAAAGGGGCAACCCTAGTATGGCCTAATGCAATACAGACTGAGCAAGTGTGGGAGTGAAACATCTTCCCAATTAAGTTACCTGAAAGTGAGGTGTTCAAGCTCACCTAATTTCTCCAAGTTCTCTTTGTCAATGGAAAGACACAGATGTCTACAAAGAGCAGTCCTCACTACGTAAGATGAGTGATCAGGATGAAGAACATGAATTGTCTTCTAAACTATCGTTTTGCATTTACTGCTGCTAGCATCCAACACCAGAGTTGACTTCATAAGCAAAATGTGTATGTAGTAGTGAAAAGAAGAGTTGAGGACAGAAAAGAAAAAGAGTTGAGTCTCTCCATTATTTATCAGCAGTCCGGCTGACTGGGGAGGTACCAACAGACTGGAGGTCAGCCAATATAACACCCATATATGAGAAGGGACAGGAGGATGATCTGGGGAACTACAGGCCTGTCATTTTGACTTCAGTACCAGGGAAGCTGATGGAGCAGATCAGTGGGTTCCGTTATGCAGCACATGCAGGACAACCAGCTGATCAGGCTCAGTCAGCATGCATTTATGAAGGGCAGGTCCTGTTTAACAAACCTGATCTCCTTCTGTGACAGGGTGACCCACTTGTTGGATGAAGGTAAGGCTGTGGATGTTGTCTA